>JXSR01S053212.1:12139-27084 GCA_000969725.1 Ophiothrix spiculata
ATTTACTTTTATCGGGAAAGTATTTCTTATCTCAAGAAAAATTATTCATTATTTTAGCTCAACATTAAAATCCCTGAAACGTTATTGACAAAACTCCTATGAATAGAATAAAGTGATTGATAAGAATCAGTGAGATTGAATATTCTCTGTATTGTTCGTACTTGTGAGAACTTATCTAAAAACAAATCAAAAACTAATATTACTTCAAGTCCCTTAATTGTGAAGAATGGAGTTTAATGGGAAAAGAGCGCTTATCAATGTGTAAAATAAAGAGTTTTCAGCAATGACCACTCGTCCATTAGATATATGTGGTTGTCCAGCCCGTATGAGCCGTAAATGCCAGAAACGTCGTTTTGCGCTATATCTTGTAGGCCATACAATTACCTTGTGATAAAAGACATGTGTTGAAGTGTTTTTTAAATAATTAAGTTGTTCTTTTTGATTATATCATGCCTTTGCTTGTTTCAAGGAAGTTTTAATTAATTTGCACATCCATGTGGAATCATGGTTAATACCTTTAATCTATATAATAGACCTTGATTCTTAGAAAGAAAAAAACAAAACAAAAAACTTCAACTCATCTCTATTATCCCAAAATAATTGTATGACCTACAAGATATATCACAAACATATTTGTACTTTCTACCAATTTTAAATCGTTCAGCATTTAACTTTTTTGCATGACTCTGAGATTGATACAAATCTAAAACGATAAGCGGTTTGTAAACATCTATTATATCTTAAAGTGGGTTATTGAGCTGAATAAACAAACAAACCAAGATAGCACATAGCTCTATTACCTGAATTTGAAGAAAAAAATAAAAATAAAAATACCGGACACACTCACTGATCATTTTAAAGTAGTGTGTATTTTTATGAGCAAAACGTATTTTTTTATTTTCATTTTGGGGGGATTTGGAAGGTTTCGATACATTGTAAAAGTTCGGATAAAATGTACTGACATTATGGTTTTGAGTTTTCTTATTTTCAAATGCATTGTAAATCTACCAAATCTATAAAAGCGTTTTCAGCCAGTACTTAAGACCTATGCAAATAAGCTCATTAGATGAAATTTAATTTTCATTTCCCGGGTCAGGATAAATTGGTCCCTAGATTTTTTTTTTTCTCGATGTGACCTGTTGGATAGGATCGGACTTTAAACCAACATAATCACAAACGGGTTAATGAAAATAGAAATTGAAGACATGGATAACAATATTTAGAGTTTTTCAATAAGATATGTCTATTTTTGACTGTTGGGAAAACAATTCTTCATTTTATTACATTTTTAAACAAAATTGTCAAGTTTCAGCTTTTAAAATAATGAGGTCTCATCTCGAATGGGCGAATACAAAATGGAAGATTAGATATCAAACCTCTCATTCATCAAATTTGAAAAATATATGTGTCCTGTAAGTCTTTTAAAATCAGTAAATAAAACGAGGGAAAATTCGGTACAATTAGACGTATAAAAGAGACAAGATGTCGGTCATCACATAATCCCGATAACACAGAGAACATCGTAAACGACCTTTCTAAGGTCTGGGGCTATACATTTTATTGGCAAATATGACGTCATTTACCGTGCACGTGTAAGCAGCTTGACTGGTAAGGTTGCATCCATGCCCATTCTTAAGTTTTAAAGACAAATAATGTCGGGAATATTAGTTTAAAGCGAGTACAATCTTTGGTCCAAATTAATATTGATATTGATACAAGTAACTTGAAGATATCATGCTGTAGACGTGCTTAGTCATTGATTTTCAAAACATTTGTTTTTCCATAATCTTGTTTTTTCTCTATATTTTGTTATTTATTTTATCGCGTAACTTATCGCTACAGTTCAAAATCTTACACATCCCATCCAAGGCTTAATACAAACTTACAGGGCTAAGCAAGGATTAAGAGGGGACAAAGAAGTCGGTCATTTATTCCTCTAAGCTAAACAAAAATCAATCATATTAGATGGAAATAAGAACATGAAAACCTACTTCAAGATTTTAAAACTGCATTTAAATGTCTGAGAGTTTCCATTACATGAGAAAAAGTTCATTTCCTCAAGGGTATACGCAAATAAATAGACGTAACATTTCGGTAAAGTCGATATTTACTTGTTTTAATAGAATGCTTCAAATGTCATGTGTTCTTTTTCTTTTATGTTTGGCTTCATGTTCCATATATGTTATTATTAAGAGTTATGTCATTGAAATTGTTGCAAGGTACACGACATCGACATAAAACAAAATATGAATGAAAAATATAATATTTAAAAAGAGCACTAATCGATTTGCTTGACAAAATATAACACAAGCGTTCTCATATTTTCATATGTGAACACGTGCTGATCTGGTTCTTATATGGTGTATAAATATTCTTAATCTACATCTACATCTACATAATTACTTAGCAAAGTTGCCGAAGCAATATCACGCTAAGATGATTGGTGGCACTAATTGAAACACACATATATGATTTTAAAGATATAAAATTATACAATTTATACAGGCTTCTGCATGAGGCAGGAATATATAGACGGCTGCAGGCGAAATACCGGCAACCTACCCATGAGGCGATATACCGCTTGAGTTTACAAAGCATGTTTTATACAATTTGTTTAATGCTATTTTTGAAACTATCAGTTGTAATTGAGCTATAAACTGAAGGTGGAAGAGAATTCCATTCAGGTATGGTACGCGGAAAATAACTATATTTGTATACGTTACAATTGGCTTTCACGTGTCTAAACCTTTGGGGATGATACTGACGGTTATGGGTCGTTTACCTATTTATATAGATTGGAATGGGGATGGAAATTAGCTGGTTATGGATTTTAAACATGATTGTTAGCCGGTTATGCTGTTGTCGTTGTTCAAGTGTTGGCCATTCCAGGTCTTGGAGTATGTTGGTAACGGTTCCCTCCGCTCTCCTGTAATCCTTGGCCACAAATCGAGCAGCTCTGCGCTGTATAGCTTCAATTTTTTGAATATCCGATGATGTATATGGATCCCACGCAGCGCAGGCAAACTCAAGATGTGGCCGGACCAGGGCGAAATACATTTGCTGTTTGACTGTCTTAGGGCACCTCCAGAGGTTCCTGCGGATAAACCATAGAGCTTTATTAGCTTTAGATGTAATCATGTTAATATGGTTAGTCCATTTAAGGTTGCTACTTAGCTCAACACCTACATAGGGATGGTGGGATACCGTTTCAAGATTGTCATTGCCCATGGAGTAAGTATGAATTATTGGATTTTTCTTTGTGGTTATACGTAAGGTGTTACACTTGCGAGTGTTAAAGGACATTTGCCATGTGTTTGATCATTCAAAGAGGGAATTCAAGTCTTTCTGTAAAACAGCCGTGTCATTGTCAGATGTAATCGGTCTATATAATAAACAATCATCTGCAAACAAACGGATGTTAGTATAAGGGCTAATTTTGTCTGCAATATCGTTTATATAAATCAGAAACATGAGTGGGCCTAACACCGTCCCCTGGGGAACCCCTGATCTTACCGGAGCGGATATCGAGCTTTTGCCGTCTACTACTACTTTCTGCATTCTAGATGTTAACCATTTTTGTACCCAAGTTAAGAGTGGACCTCGTATTCCATAGAAATCAAGTTTTTGTAAGAGACGTTGATGGGGGACGGTGTCAAATGCTTTCTGAAAGTCTAATATTAACACGTCAGTTTGGGTTTTGCTGTCAAGATTTTTGGCTATGTCTTCTATGGTAATAATTAATTAAGATTCACAGGAATGTTATGATCTAAACCCGTGCTGGAATTGGGACAGGATATTGAAATTCTCAAGATGGGACATTATGTGGCGAAAGAGAATATGCTCAAACAACTTGCAGGTGACAGATGTCAATGACACTGGACGATAATTGGCCGGGATACTTTTGTCCCCTTTTTTGAAAATTGCAGTGATGTTAGCATTAAGCCAATCATCAGGGACTGCACCTGTAATAAGGCATTGTTGAAAGATGCGGGTTATGACTGGCGCTAATTCAGCACTTAATGTCTGTAGTATTTGTGATGGGATACCATCAGGACCGCTTGCTTTTTTAGGATTAATATTGCGCAGGAGTTTCTCCACACCCTCATCATCTATAGTCAGGGGACATATGGTTGGGATGTAAAAACGCTACAATATTCAAGTAAGCTTTCAAATTATGTTTTATTAGATGTTCATCTTGTCTTCAATTCCAGGAAAATTGAAGACAAGATGTCGCAATGATAATTATAATAATCATATTTGGGCTCCAATAATGTAAATTTATGAAAAACATTGCAATAAAAATATTTAAGCAATTTTATTTTTTATTTTATCAACTGGATTGGTATCTGATGTTTCATGTTGTATGCATTAAAATGCAAGTATCATCTCCTACGCACAGTTAAGAGAATAGAAAAGTCACAATACGACAGTTTGAAGTTCTGTAGAGATGCAGTTTGTTGACTCAGTAGCTCACGGTAAGGCCGGGGATCTAAACACAATCGCTCGCCAGAGAGACATTCGTTCATGATATTCGTTCTGACTTATTCGCTCAGCTCAGAATGAATGTCACTCATAATGCTTAATCAAGGTAAGCATCTATTTAACTAATGCTAACATCGATTTGACCAATATTCGGGAATTGTTAACAACATTTTCTCTACATTTCAGAGAAAAAGTCAGATCGAATATTGCGAGCGAATTTCTCTAGGGTGAGCGAATGTTTTTGGACACCAGACCTAAAGTAGCTAACTTTTGAAAAGAGGGTTTCATACGAAACAGATGTTTCCGTTCTGTCTAAACTAACGCCTCTATTTTTTCGGGTTGCAAACTAAAAAAATAAATAATCAGTGTTCTAAACATTTTTAGGTGATTTTACGTGTTACAAAATTCTGCATTAAAACACTTTATAGCCTCAAATTGTATGCCTTACTTAGATAGCCCGGTCGGCCTTAGTGAAATCAGCCGTAGTCCAAAGGGGTCGTGAAAAAGACGACGGGGAGGGATTGGCTGGAGTGATATTGCTTGATGGTATTATTATGTTTACCTGAATAGTAATTTTAGACATTTAGATATTGCTTATTTACCAACCTACTACCGATCGATTATTTCCTTAGCAATACATGGTTGTCCCTTTTCCGTGTTACAATTGCCGTTCCCGTTATTTTTGTCCGTTTTGAATATCGCTGAAAATGGAGTCTTAAACTAAATTAAGTGTTATTGTTGCTTTAAATCAACATCCCGGACCGTGACAAATGTTGTATAAGCATTAATCAATCCCCAATGAATAACACTATATTAAACCGATTGATAACAATCTGCGGTATTGAATATTGTCCATATTCTAATTGTTTTTAAGAATATATCTGATAACAAATCAAAAAGTAAAATATTATTTTAATCCCTATGCTTTTATAGGATGAATTATAATTGGAAAACATCGCTTAGCAGTCGTGCCTAATAAAACGTTGTCTGCAACAAGCAATCGCATGCTAAGTACATTGGTTTAGCTTGTCTCATGAAAGGAGATTTTCACTCCATTAAACGCTAATAATATAAAATTACAGGAGACTTATAGAGTGCAAGATACAAAGCTTTTAACTACTTTACAAAACATAAAAGTATAAGACCAAACAAAAATAAGATGGCCAGATCAAGGTACTGTGCTGTGTGCAATCTTGACATGCGGGATCGTGAAACACATCACATTTCACGTTAATATTTATGCTGTTATGATAAATGTAAAAGCATGTTTTATTCAATGTTTTGATAAAGACTCAAAGTATGGATTTTTGAGCGGAAAGCATAGTTGTGAGTGTTCTTACGTGAATTCATCAAGTTCACTGTATATCTAAGATTAGATATTTCAGAGCACTCTTTCATATACGTAAAAATGTAGTGCAGAATTGTATTTTTGCCAACATTGGTGTTAATAATAATGACTTTTAAATCAAAATACATCTAAAATACCTGCTTCATAACAGAGAATTTTTTTTTTATTTTCTGTAATGATTCTACACATAATGCATTCAACATTTAGAATATTTTATCTGAACCTCCTTATGGCTCTAATTACTCGTACATTGATACAGGAAAGAACTTCTATCACAATTTAAACATCCTGCACAAACATGTATGTACAGTAAACCAACTGTTCCTGAGGAAATATAAAAAATAGTAAATGATAATTATTGTAAAATGATGGAGGGCAGTTATTCGCATATTTTTCTTATAATCCCTGTAATTTTTTATCTATGCCCATATTATGTTTCATTGAAGAGATGTGGACAAAAAACGAATAACTTGTATATTTTGTTAACAAAAATAAATATCCTATGTTTTTCGTCACTCGTAGACACATTTTTGTCTATTAAATTGACTCAAAGTATGCAACTGAAACTTTGAGTGAAAGTCAAAGTATGCAACTGAAACTTTGAGTGAAAGTCAATGTAACTGAAACTTTAAGTGTAAGTCAAAGTATGCAACTGAAACGTTGAGTGAAAGTCAAAGTATGCAACTGAAACTTCGAGTGAAAGTCAAAGTATGCAACTGAAACTTTGAGTGAAAGTCAAAGTATGCAACTGAAACTTTACAAATGCTTTATGTAGGTGATGACCTTTCAGTCAAATATGAAAAAGTGTATGTTAAATTTGTCACCAAATCGGAATTCCTACCATTAAAAAGAATAAATTATATATATTTTGTTTATTCACGCAAAATCGAAAATAACCTTTTATTTACCTGTTATTTACCAGCAACAACGTCAACTTGTTCATTGAGATGAAAATAAATGTATTAATAGCCTCCCATTTCATGTATGTTTAATGACCCTTTTGGTAAAACAGAGACATTATGAAACTGAGACGTCATCTTACAGTGAACACAGTGAATGACTATTCTATAAACAGAATTCTAAACCCGTGACCCACTTACACACGGGCTACTTAAGAATACATATGTATGTCACTTTTATATTCAAGAGCCGTGCCCAAAGGAATTTCCACGGTGTTTGTATCAGCAATAATAATGATATTATATTACCACCTGTGCGTAGCTTGATAGCACTTCAGCATCGATAGTTGTTGAAGTTAATGGTGAGTACTTAGAAGTATTTTACATACATTTTACTTTACTGGAAGACCGCCGAGTTTTGCTAAAATGAAGATGTACTACAAGTAATACCGAAACTCCTATTCTTAGTCAATGGCACCGAACAATGGCACATATCTCAATAGCAAGTTCCAGCCTATTGTATTCTGTTTCGTTAAATCAAAACATTTTCAAACAATATATCACTTCAGTATAAATGTCATAATGCTTTAGGGATGAAATTGTTTGAAGAAAAACGTCTAAAAATATCATTGTTTCATTTCAAATACTTTATGAATATAGCTAAGCAATTCACGTAAGAGCCCTGGTCCCACTATGCGTCTGATGACTACGCGATGCACAAGTGATGCTTCGGGGATGATTGCTAGTGCATATTTAAAGCGTCATCAATGCGTAACAAATGTCTAGATAGATGCTTCTGAAAAGCGTTGTGAAAAGTTCGTCCAAGCATCGTTGCGACGTCGGCTTGACATCGTGAGAGCACTTGTGATCGGCTCACGATGCATTTGCGAGGAGATACCCTTGGAGGGATATTAAGGGTTGATGACCTCCATTCTGCTCAGGAAAATATGAATCCTGACTATTTTTTAATCATGAAAAGATAAATAGTATCCACTGGATTTGCGGGGACTCGAACCATGGATTATGGCAGGGGTTAGTCATGCATTACGAGGCGAGAGATCTACCGCTAGGCTATCAAGGCAGCGTTGAGATCGTAAACTAAAATCTAAAACATAAACATTAGAATGCCGTATTTTTCTTTTGTTTACATAACAATTTCAATTTTTTGCCTCATTGGTATGCTCCATTTGTAAGTAAATTATGCGTATATCAGACAAAATGTAGATAATGTAGATACTAAAAACAGACAATTTACAGCTCAAACAGGGTGAACTCAGAGTCGTAATTCACGTCAGGTTTTTCGGGCAAAACAACGCGGGTTTGTTACATTATCATTCAAAATCAACACAACATATTTATACAATATTATTTGTAATTCAATCAAAGGTATCAAGCCTACAATCTGTTAAAATTTGAAAACAGTCGAATTGTTTGAACATCATAAAATCATGAGGTTTCGGCGAAATAGGCGTCAATTTTTCAAAATAGTCTATTGACGTAATTTTGACCTTGATAATGGACGTAAAATCACTAGTAAAATTGCATGTATAAACTAGAGACACTATTCCATATGTACGCCAAAAATTGTAATATTCTGATATGGGTAAGTAGGTAAGTAGCAGTAAAGATGAAGTTCAGCCAAACGGTACCCATTTAGGGACTCAACCCTTAAGTGGGATTAAATCGCATCAATTTGGGGAAGCATAGCGCACTACAAATCACCTGCATTTTATGTACATTTTGTTCGTGTATGTACATGCCTTCAACCTTCTAAAATAAGTTAACTCAGATTTGAATTCTGATTGCTGTTTATATTTAACTCAGTAGCTAAACAATTTAGCAAGTAGTGCAAAGAATTGTTTTTCGTATCAAAATATATGTCCAAATTAAATATAAAAGCGTGTCAAAAGGGTATCTGTAATCAGTTGCATATTTGATACAATGTTCGGAATAATGAATATCTTTGTTTTCAAAAATAAAATCCCTGAATTCATGTTCAAATTCAATACAATTGCTTTCAACTTAATGTAACGTATGTTATCACTCCAAAGAATGACCATAATGATTAAAAGAAGTTTTTGGCTAACAAGGTCCATCCTGTATAATAAATAAAACCACCCTGTAAAAAATAAAACGAATAAGAAATATATTTATTTGCTTAAACAATGTTTGTATTTTGATTTGTTAAATATTCTAAACACTTTATAACATATGTGGTTCACTTATCTATTTTCTTGGAAGGCATTTGTAAAAAAAATTTGGCTATTTGTGTAACTGCTAATGTATTAAAATGTTGTGAAAGTTATTTAAAATGTTAAAAGTTTGACTGACTTGACATTTAGCGTTAAATCCCCGCAGGATATACTTCTTGTGCTTGAAAAATAACACACTGCTTATCAAAGAAAATAAGTAATGACAGTTTTGTGTTAAATAACAAGTGAAATCAATATAAGAAATCTTAAAGTGAAAATTGATGGGTGAATAAAGATGCTGTTATAAATATTTTCCATTTAGTTGACCATTTTTGACTTTTTGTGTTGAAAATATCGTTATATACATCAGAATTAAAACCAACAGCAAGTAATCTTGTAATATTAAAATCTAGACTTTATTTAAAAACTTTTAATTGTTTAATATTGTATATGTTTTATTTTTCACTTTTTCAGGGTTGCCCGAATAGATCAGTGGATGTTTCTGTGCTTCGTACTGCATGACTAACCAAATCCAGAAGCCATGGTTAGAGTCCCCACTAATGCAATGGAAACTATTTTTCTTTTTATGATTAAACTACAAAAAAAGTTTTGATTCACAGCAGATGGTGGGTATTAACCCTTGATAACACTCGCTCCATTTCAGAGTCAACAGCATATCTGAAGCAGTATACTCCTAATTATTGTCAAGTTTTTTTTTTGTGTCACTACGATGTTACCCCGTGTTCCAATAGCTTCATTTCCGAAGCAACTGTATTGTAATGTATGTTTTTAGGAGCAGTTTACATTTACAATAAATTTGATATAAAATATCGCTTGCCCAAGCACTATTAGTTGCTGGGATTGCTATCAACACAACTTTATGTTACATTAATAACACAGATTTTAACTGACGATTAAAAAACAAAAACAGTGACACGTATTTCGAGGCAAGTGTATATCTAGTTTCTTGAGCAGTTTGGTAGCATAATCAATCGTCTGTGATGAACAGGATATCCCGGATTTAAACTACTATAAATCTATATGCCTGTCTTACAACACGGAAAACGACAAAGAAAAATTAAACCATTAAAGACAATGTTTTATTATTAGTTCAATAAGTAACTCCACTCAAATGATTAAAAGGTATTACGTTTACGATGTGTTTATATTTTTACGATACATATACTCTTGAAGCTAGTATTTTCATGTTTAAGTATGCTAATAAAAATCATTTTTTTACAAAACATAATCAATTGCATGAGTACTTCACCAGAGGCAATAATGACTATACTCTAACAAAAAATCGATTAGTTTTTTCTGATCAAACTGTTATTTGGAAATCTCTTGATTCAAAGATAAAAAATTCAAATTCCGTTAAACATTTCAAAAATCAATTAAAGTGTCACCTCTTATCAAAATATTAATGTACATTTTGGAGCATGGTTTGTTTATTGTCTTTTTTGATCATATTTTAAGTGTTTTTCTTTTTTGTCATTGTGTTTTTTAATATATATTGTTTTGTCGTAACTTTGTAATGGGTTGTGGTCGCGTCTGGCACTTGGCCTTTTGATCACATCCCCCATATCATCGTTTGGTTATTACCTGGATCATAATGTACATTAGTAGAATGACGTATTCGTAACACTTAACAAGAAAAAATGATGTCTCAAGATCATGTCTTAATAAAACAACAACGAATCCAACAACAACAACAACAACAAATGTAAAACTTTGATTTGTGCCCAATATGCAAGGGTGTTGTATATACGGTAGTTATTGTCCGATTTTATTCAACGATCATTGACAAAAACAGGGAACAACATCGAAACAACTGGTGCAATGTTGTAAAACAAATGTTTATAGCGGATTGCGTACGAGGACTGGTGAGAGAATTTTCGTCCTTCCTCGTCGTGTTGACGACTGAATAGACGTTGACACCCATCAGTTTCATTGCAAAATGTTTAGATGGTGGCACCAAATCGTAGTTTTTCCAATGCAAATGCGGGGGAAAATGAAACATTATGGCCCGTATTCCAGAAAGATGTTTAGCTAAACCATTGTTTAACTGAGCAGCAACTGTCTAGGAATGATACGCATCATTGCAGCTTTTAAGAAGAACAGTTCAACGAGTCGTGCTGTTGACGAGAAATAAAACCTTGATTTAGCTAAACACCTTTCTGGAATAAGGGCCTATATCTTCAATATCGTAATTTGGAAAATAACATTTTAAAATACTGGAATTTTATAGACTTATTGGTTTCTTTAATTTGCTGTTTTTTCAGGAAATTTTAAGGTCAATTATGTTAAACGTAAACAGTTTCATATAGAAATAAAAAGGATTTTAATTAAGATTTTTCCTGGTTGATATTCATTTCATCGTAAACATATCTAAAACGTCATTGTACGCTATCAATTGTCATAAATATATGAAAACAAGAATCTCGGTTTGTATCTAATTTATTCCAGGGTAAAGAATATACTGAGATAGTTTACCAAAACAAACACTAAACAAGATATATGAGCCGTATGATCAATTTGTAGAGAGCAAAGTAAGTACTAAACACAACAAGAAAACTGGTGTTCTCTTATGTCAGGACGAAATAAACCTTGGGCATGCTAAGACTAGTTTTCACATCGCTGTGTGTTTTCACGGTTAATATCACTTTATAGGTTATTTTCACATATTGTGTATATAATATGTCGGGTACACTATTACCATACATTAACTTAGACTCACCTGCATTATTAACGAACATTATATTCTGTACATCTATATTGAATGTGAGCATTTTAACGTGTGTTTTGAATGATAACACTGTATTGGGAACCAATGTATTTGGATTAAACTAAATCAGTAGCAATAACTGTTTTAAAGCAGCCACACTCAGGTATACGGTATGGCAGCAAAAAGAATGATCTCTTTATTTATTCTACTAGTTTAGAACTCAACTTCATGACGTAAACCAGACTAGAAGGTCCCTGACACAACAAAAAAAAATGAACGCATAACACACAAAATAGCCGCGGTTTGTTTTGTATCAAGTTTCTTAAGTGGAACACCTTTCGCAGTGCTGTCATAAATCTTATGATCACAGAAGTGTTAGATTTCTTGAGTAAGCTTCAGGAAATCTAAACATTTCCAATAGAATCTCTTTTCAAAACAATAATATATGTTTGGTAAATATTTTTAAATTAGGAAGTATGTACATGGACCAGGAACTGCATTGGAATACTTATCGGATTCGTTTTTATAAATACGATTACCTTGGACGGCATTTTGAAAACCCAAACATGTTATCAACAGAAATTGAGGACAAACGTTTTTGTTGTAAACTCAAAAGACATTTCCCAGTTAATGTTTTTAATATTTAATGTTTGTCATGCTGATTTTAAGACGATCACAATAATTTGTGTGCATAAAACAAATTTTGCGGCCATTTTGTAACTTAAAGTTACTATGGGCGCTATTTTAAAATTCAATTAGATTAATATTCATAATAATACTGATACTGGCAGCAGTGCAGAGAGTTCTAATGATTATATATATATATATATTTTAAATTAGCCATTTAAGTTAGAGATAACTGCTCAAGTTGTCTCTAAGTTAAATTAAAATGACTTGCAATGACATTTCACAGTTATTATCTTAAGTAAATCATGAGTTGATATATTGTCCGTATAATTCCTTATTTATGCAAAAACCCGTATTTCGGCGCCCATTTTGGAACTCACTATTGGCATCCTCTTGAATGTTATACTTGAAGGCACAAAACGGCTAAAACATGAAAAATCAAAACCCGTGCACAGTAATATGGAAATAAGGAAACTGCATTTGGCATATTTTCTTCCTTACGTTACCTGGACACTTTAAATTCTACACGGAGGTCCCAAATCGAAAAGTCGATGTAGCTTTTATTTTCGAAAGTGATATTTAAATAAGATATAGAATGAACGGGTAAACACATAGCATAGTAACAATTTCAAGTTCATTTACCCGGCACGATGGTTTGGAGCCTTGCCGACAATCTTGATCACTCGTCTTGAATGTTAAGTAGAATGATGTGTTTGATTTCATGCGAGAAAGCAAACTTTAGCTAAGAATAGAAATCCCTCAATCTCTTAGCAAAAGTGTACGATTTATATTCTCCACTCAATGTCAAAATCTTTTCTTCAAATCCCCCGCATCTTAAATAATTCATGAAAATCACATATTTTCTTATACATTGTTGATTTTATCTTTTTCAGATATATATGTATATGTAACACGTTGCATGAGAATATGTTGATATTATTAGCTTAATTTGAAGCATTTGATAAAGAAGTCGGATTATTGTTGTTATGCAAGCGTCAAAGGGCGTATTCAACTTACATGAGTCAATATTTCTCGGAGTAGTTAAGCTCTTATAATTGCACATGCCCCCCAGTTGGGTGTTCCAGTCGGGGGAAAAGTTCCATTCGGTTAAATCAGGGATCTGGAGCAACTCCCACGAACGAAGCTCTCTTCCCGAGTCCCGACTCAGGTGTCTAAAATCAACTGACTCGGCTTGGATTCTGTTGATTGTTGTTCACGAATATGACAATTATTAGCAAAATAGCGAATTTTCAGATTTTTTTTTCACGCGCTACGCGCGCATGTCAAAAAATCCATTACTTTTTCATAGACTGTTTTTGCTCTTAGATTTTTTGGCCTTAGTTGTTTAATTACCCCTCCCCCTCCCCATCGTTTTGAATATCCTGGAGGGAAATTCACTAGAAACCGCCCAAACCAACGTTAGGAGAGGAAATTAAAGCAAAACAACGATAGCATTTTCATGTATTCACTGGTGGCACCAAGGAAGACATGTTTAGCGGGGAGGTGGTACAACGTTATTATTCCGAATTTTGGAACTTTTACAGCACAATTTTGATTTTTCTTATCAATTTTTGTCGAAAATCATGGTTTTCCGACTGGGAAGTACTTATGACGTCATAATTACGTAACGCTTGGCCGATTTTCATGATGTTGGTATCAATGGAAAGAGAAGACACTGCCCTATAATGTATATGGTATAAAACAGCTTAAAGGGCATTGGACAAGTTCAGCAGCATCCCCAAACAATTCCCCAAGCATTTTCAAATTTTTGCATCATTTGAAGTATTAGCAGTAGTAATGACAACATGCAAAGTTTCATTGTCAAATTCAAACAAACCCTATATACCTAAATATATATATATTCTTTTAATTGTAATTATCGTTGTCGACAACGATAAATACTGCCCTCTATAATTGCAATTTCAAAATTTGCCTTTTTAGGAGATCTAATGCAAACATCAAATTAATTTTGATTTACGTACGCACTAAATTGCTTTTCGATCGATAACTAGTCCTGGGCAACTTCATCGATTGCGACATATTCCGTGTAGTTCAATTAGACCCGGACTTCTGGTTATGGGGGACACTCAGTCTCATTACACCGGCAATTGCCCTCACCGGGAATAGAACCCGGATGTATGCCCCACAATCTTAGGGACAATGTCTAAGTCATGAAATGGAGTTTCCGTAGGACTGTTGATTTTAAATTGTACAGTCTGGTTGGACTCAAGATTTTAAGTTGAGGAGTCCGGGGGACTCTCCATTTTAAAGTGTACAGTGTACTCTCGATAATAATAAATGTGATGTTGCAGGAATCACTGAAACGTGGTTTAAGGACATGCAAGATGACTTATCACTCTTATCTGGATTTAAATGCTACCAAAGAGACAGAAATGACCCCACAAAAACCAAAGGTGGTGGTGTCGGTTTCTTTGTCCGCGAACACATCAAGAGCGAATTAGCGTCTGAAATTAAAGTTCCTGATGAATTAGAAGTAGTATGGATCAAACTCAACCTGCCTACTTACAAATATGAAATCTATGCTGCCTGTGTTTATTTTGTTCCTGAATGTAAACTAGACAATTTGCTCAGAGATCATCTGCTCGAGACAATTGATGTGCTACGTTCCATTAAAAATATTTCGTTAATAATTATGGGAGATTTTAATGACT
>JXSR01S053212.1:68994-96183 GCA_000969725.1 Ophiothrix spiculata
TAAAATCCGTCGAGTTGTTCTTGAGAAAACGAGAAGTTTGTAAGAGGACTCGATTTTACTCCATTCCAATGGGGTTTACCACAGTATCTCATATTCATTATGTCAATACAAGCACATGTTTGGTTACTATTGATCAATTTATTTTAAACTTGCAAAGCAGACACTAAGATGCTAAGAGATCACAGAATATGGCACAGGCACTAAAAATGATTTTGATATCATTTCCAGCACTGAAAGTGCACTATGATTCAATGTTAAAGTTTTCTGTTTTCAAGGGTTCACGGTTTCTCAAGAAAACTTAACCATGGTACAGATTTCCTTTTATTGAAAGGCTTTTTCAGAAACCTTTTGTATCTTTCAAGTTTTGAGCTTTTTTTTATAAAAAAAATCTTTATGACTGTCACTTGGCACTACACAGAGAATACGAGTTAAAATATAATATTGTCAACATATTGAAATCAAAACAACAAAGCAGTTATTCACTTCCTCGTGAAAAGTAGAATGTCTTGTTAGTCCATGCTAACCCTGCCTTTAACGTGCCCACAATCAGTTTCCAGGCACCTTTTTGTTTGTATCATCATGATCTTGGTCCTATGCTAAGTTCTAAATCCCGAACGATGATGGGAGTCGAGTACGAGTGTGATCAGACAAGCTTACAAGTTTCAATCAGGTTTATTCAAATTATAAATTTTTTGTTGTTGTTGCTATTGTTGTCGCTGTTGTTGTGGTTGTTGCTTTGTAGTTGCTTTCCTCTTAGGGTTTTTATCCATGAATAAAATTAGTTTCCCATTTAGAGTAGGCCTACTACAGTAATTGTGGTGACATGGTCATGTCAGATCGATGGTAGCTGCAAATATGAGATAATGTGGTAAACTCCATTGGAATGGGGTAAAATTGTATCTTCTTACAAAACTCTAATTTTCTCAAGAACGGCTCGACGGATTTTGCTCGAAATTTCAGAGATGAAAGACCAAACTATATTAATAATTACTATGAAATTAGTTTTAAGTTTTCTTCTTTATTTTCTGAGATATGATCAAAAATAAAAGTGATGCATTTTTATGTATATATATGTTTCTCGTTGCCGAAAAAATGCTGCACCAATCGATGTAGACCTAGAATTGAGTCTGGATTTCGTGTGAATTCCATCCTAGCATTAAATAACAACTATTACCTAATTGCCAACACAAGTATGTTAGCTAAAGTGCATGCAGACAAGAAAACTCTTCTGCTGCGATGGATAAGTATTAGATTACACTGAAAACGGTAATTAGTCAAAAAACATGTCTTATTTGACTAATTAAAACTAGTCATGCAGAGTGATTTTTTTTCATAATTCATGAAAAAAATGCTGTAATTGTCTTTGAAATGTTGAAAAACAATGTTTGATGTTTAAAAAATAATTTCCATCTCTAAATATTCAATTTGTAATTTGGTTATTATCAGTTAATTGATAAAGGATCAATTAAAGGACTAATTAGTAAAAATCAAATGCGTCTTTAATTCGTCAATTGTGTAATTGAATGACGCAGGACTAACTGAATGACGAAGTAAATTGCTAATTTCTGATGGATATTTATCATTAATTAGACCGTTGCAATGACAAATAATGAATTATATTAGTCATTGTGACTAAATACAGTTAGTCCTGCGTCATTCAATTAGTCAATTGACTAATTAAAGACGCATTTGATATTCACTAATTAGTCCTGTAATTGATCAATTATCAATTAACTAATAATCAACTGATTACGAATTGAAAATTTAGAGATGGAAACTATTTTTAAACACTAACAATTGTTTTTCAACATTTCAAAGACATTTACAACATTTTTTCATGAATTATGAAAAAATCACACTGCATGACTAATTTTTAATTAGTCAAATAAGACATGTTTTTGACTAATTACGGTTTTCAGTGTAGTGAATCTCATTTTTTTTTTTCAGATTTAAACGAGTGTGAAAACGAAAAGGACGCATGTGATACCAACGCCATATGCGAAAATACACTAGGCAGCTATGTATGCAGTTGTTTACCTGGTTACCAAGGAAATGGATTTATTTGTAAAGGTATGAAATTATTAAGCATAAGAGCAGTTTGCAAGATTGTCTCAATTTAATACAACTATAACATTTTTTTCCCAATTTCTTTTTAGAAGATGCTTATTCCAACTACTTATTTCAAATTCCTTTTATGAGCAGTTTCTGTTTGTGTGTTTGTTTTTATTTGAAATCAGAAAATAATGACATATAAAAAAATATATTAACAATCTGAAGCTGATCATTATGATATATGAACGGAAAGTCACGAATATAGATTTGAATAAATGATCTCTAAAGCCAAATAATAGTGAAAACGTCTCTAAATAAGTTAATAATCTGGATTGTTGAGTAAATATAATATGAAATGAGTTCATTGTTTTAAATCCAAGAAAATGTAGTAAAATATACTCACATTTTAGTAAAGTTTCGTTGCTACTCTAGCAACTTCTTCAGATTGACAACTTTGTTTATCTCTCGACACTGACGTCTTTATCGTATAGGGCGTCGACGGAAACAGCTGGTCATAGATGTGATTCAGTACAGTCGGTTTGACTTTACTTGATAGGAGTGACGCGATAGTCACTGAACCAGCTGAGGGGGAAGAGGAGTTTAATATCCGTCAAGCTTTAACATCATGCGGATACCCACAATGGGCATTCAATAAAGTACAACAAGACAGAGCTCGGCCTAAAGCCAGGTCTAAAGCAAGCCATCGCAAAACAATAACAAATTGTGGTTTTGCCATACTTGGAAGGTCTTTCAGAACGCGCAATTCGAGTTTAAAAAAACACAGACTTCAACAACATCTCTCAAGCCTCCAAAACTCTTCGCAGTTACGTAGTACATCCTAAAGACAAATTAAAGCATCTCCAGAAAACAGAATCTATGGAATCAAATGCAAAGACTGTGGACAATCACTGATACATCGGTGAATTATTTATTGAGTTTGTAGACAAACTCGTAAAATACAAATATTAAGAGGACTGGTTGTGGTCGTTGTTTCGAAGCACATTTGACAACAATTTATTTTATTTTAATTATACAATTTATCCATCTTTCTATATTTACAAAAGTATGAAGAAAACGAAAAAAGAATCATCAAATAAAGAAAACGTTTGAAAATGACAAAAAAAAAATGGCAGACACAAAATCATTAAATTAATAAGTTCATTACGACCGACAGTATGTAAGTTCATGTATACTAAATTTTAATATTTATTTAAAATGTAATTTTAAATGATACAATCTATTCACATTTCAGTAGATAGAATTGTTCGTTTCTAATCACTAATGGATGTTTTGTTGTTGTTGTTGTTGCTGTTGTTGTTCATGTGTTGCTGTTGTTGTTGTATATGTTAAAATTTGTTTGCGTTATCAGTTGGCATGTGTACTATGTAATTTAATATGAGCAAGTTAACTGATCGACGCGTATTTTACCATGGCAAAGTTATTTTAACTCTGATTAAAACTAACTCTTATTTTTGACAGATTTAAATGAGTGTGAAGAAGCCGGCATATGTCATTGGAACGCTACCTGTGAAAACACTGAGGGCAGTTTTACATGCAATTGCAACCAAGGTTATGAAGGTGACGGGATTGTGTGTCAAGGTTTGTATCATTCCCGGGGATATCATTATATTATTTACTTCTCCAAAACTGATCTGGATATTTCAAGTAGCAATTTACCCTAAGTACCGAGACCATCTATGTATAGTTGTTTGTGATATTATTGGTCTTCAAAAAAGGCGCTTCATAACTCGCTGACAAAAATACCATATACTGTTGGCCATTTACCACTTTTTACAGACTACACTCTTAGAAGGCCGGGATCAAATATACGAGTAGTTTTCGGGATCATTTTATTTTGATCCTTTAAGGATCACTTTTGATCCTTTTGCGGATCAATATATACAAATGGATCAAATTCACAAGGATCATTTTTGATCCATTTTTAGGATCATTTAATTTTTATTCTTTTTGATTACAATATCAAAGTTTTGATCCGTATTTCTGGTTAACTTTGATACGGAAAGGATGAGCTCATATTTGATACCGCGTTTGGATCCAACGTATCTTTTGTTTCATATTTGAGTACAACCCAATATCCACTACACAGCGGGGAATGTATACAATGGTGTAACATATATAAATACGTTGATATCATCACACAGTCCGGCGTGGTCGAGTGGTTAGAGCATTGGTCTTGTAATTACCAGCAGGTATGAGTGCGGCGTGGGTTCAAACCCTGCTAGCGTCACTTCAGTGTGATGTTTTTTGCAGGTCTTTTTTATAAGAAATATTTGATCCTTTTTCGGATCAAAATTTTTGATCCTTTTTTGGAATCACTTTGATCCTTAAAGGATAAGCTCATATTTGATACCAAAAAAGGATCAAAATTGATCCTTTTTGTCTCATATTTGATACTTTCTTTCTAAGAGTGTACAGCGTTTGAACTGTGTTACTTTTCAGAAAAAGGAGATCCAACAGACCTCATAATAGATATAATAGTGGTAATTGTTCTTCCAATGGTTTTGGCGGTTTTGTCGTTGGTGATAATCGTATGTGTATGTTACGTTTGCTACCGAAGAAAGCACAAAAATGCCGCAGGCGAGGAATCCGGAAATGGGGAAGGCGTCGACAATGATGGCTCTAACTGGGTATGTTTTTTTTCTGATGGTAGATACTTCATTTACCCATTACTTGGCAGGAGACCGTTGATTTTTCACACCGCTGACACACAAATACATTGACGCACAGTTCATATTCAAGCAGGCATGACTTTAAGTGGGCTTGATAGTTTTGTTTTGATACTGACATAAAGTGTTTCTAGATACGTTTTCACCTGCATTTTCAGATGTTTTTCTGAGTTCCGCGCAATATGATAGACCATTTTTTATTTAAGAATATGTTATCAGGAAGATGATTTTGTCCATGCACAGCCACTTATTTGTACTAAAAAATTCTGATTTGTGGTTGCAGAGTTATTGATTTTACAAAGGTTTGACAATTTTTTTGGAAGTGAAGAAAAGAGAATTTCAGAGGAGTACAAGTTATGTAGACATCCATGCACACTCAAGAATTTTTTTAAATATATCTGTTAAATCAAATGTAAATAAACAACAAGCGGCAAAAATAATGACTGTTTGGGTGTAATTTCTGCGCCTGTTCTTCCGCCTAAAGCAATTTTGATCAGCTCTTTATCATGCGGAACTAATCATCTTTAAACATCCCGCGCATGTGTGGGCGCAAAAAGCTGCAAAATAACACCTGTTGTGTGTGTAATATACATTCAGACAATTAAAATATTGACCAAATTACTCTGTGTATTGACAAGAGGTGTAACTGGATTGGTGCCGTGACCTTGCTTGGCGAAAATAAAGAAACTAAAAGATTTATCCCCTATCCTGCGGTCTCCAAAATTAGTTAAATTAATTATACAAAAACCTTCATAACTTTGCAACGGAAGGTCGGATTTGAAAAATTCAAACGGGTTTGGATTCTTTAGATCACCTGCTTTTATTCAAAATTCATTTAAAGCAATTTGATTCATAATTTAAACATTACCTGAAGTGTCTACTGATGGCTCTAACTGGGTTTTTTTTTTCTGACACTTAAGTTATGGTGGGTTCCAAATGGCTAAAAAGCTTATTTGTCTTTTGTCTTTCTTTTATGAAGACAATGTTGGTATTATTTGAATAATGAATATTTGAACATATTTTTCTCTTATTTGTATACTTCAGTATGAGTGTTCGGTTAAAAGTTTTAAAAGAACAGTATGCAATCGCATAGCAGGCTTTGTCAAACTTGATTCATTTTCCAATACATGTTATATTTTGTGTGCATTAACCATAAATGAACAATATTTATATCGCTATTAATAGAGAGGAGAGAGCATTCGTTATATAACAACAAAAGACCGCATACCCCTTGGATACAGCAAATATCGAGCCAACTCTGACACAGTTGATGGAGATGGTTACATAATACCAGTCGAATCAAATCAAGGTATGGTTATAGTTCTTTTTGAGCTACCAAATATTTTGTATAACAAGTCTTTGTTATCTAATAATCTAATAATATAATTCCAATGCATCTTCTGATCAATAACGGATAATTGGTGTTGTAAATCACCAAACATTTTCACCAAATACTCCTTAATGTGGTAGTATTGATTTTTCATCAGCAAGCCTCCGTTATTAATGGAAAATACATTGGAACTATATACCAGTTTATAAGATAACAAATACTTATTGCCCGAATCTTAATTGTAAAACGAACTCGGTGCCGATTTTGGCCTGGTTGTCTATAAAACGTTTCGTGGCTACATTATGTTCCCGTATATACTTCAAAATTCTGTGTAATGATTACCAAAACATACATGTTTGTTGCTGTGTTGGTATTTTAACACGAGTTTGCCTGGTATTTTGACGCATTAATGTTAACGTTGTCAGGCTCATCGTTCAACTCAATAAAATTACCAGACATGGGTTGTTTTAACATTGGCATACTTATGATCTCGCCTATGTGTTTTAAATTGTTTTGATTACGTTACCAACGGTTTATCAAGAGAGGCGTGCATCACTGATAAAATAGACGCATATGGTATTACACAAAATAACATAATTGTCACTTTTTTCTATATAACGATGTCATGTGCAACTAAATATTTAAAGCAATTTATGGTAATTCTGTTTTCCCCTCTATTTTAATCTATGATTAACATATTAGAATCTCACAATCTCATGTAAAGGTCCAATAGCGATTGAAAAAACGATAACGACTTCTTAGCTTAAAAACTGGACTATCAAACGATTAAAAACGCATAATAACATTTCAATTATCCTGAGGCACCACGTTAAGATCAGATTTATCTAAATGAAATTTCTGAAAAATACAGCATGTTTAATTTTGTTTCTATCAAGGCCAAACTCAAGAAGAGGACAGTTGGAAGATACAGTGGGAGCATTTAATGTTAGGTAAAACCATTCTTGGTGAGGGTAGTTTTGGTGAGGTGCGTGAAGGCGTTGTTTGGTATGGAGAAAAGGGTTTTAAAGTTGCGGTAAAAGCTTTGAAAGGTGAGGCAAAGTGCTGTATATATTTAACTAAAATGTTGATTACACATATTGTTAAGGGCTAGACACACTTCGTCATTTGTGTAGTCATTCTCATTCAGAACTTTATAATTAAGGTACATTTTCAACTACGGTGTCAACTGTTCATTCTGAATGAGCATTTTCATTCTAAATGTTCACATTATGTAGAATATACTGTATACATCTGTTGAAAAATATTATGTTAATGCCTTGCTTAGTATGTATAATGTATGCTTCTATAACTTTATTTTTGTATATTATGTCTTTGTATGTAACTGTTTAGATGTTTGTGTTAGGCGCTCCATAAGCACCGTTATATTATTATTATTATTATTACAGTGCATACTGATGGGTAGTATGTTTGATATTGATATCTACGCACTAGATCTATTCATGGTTAGCTAATCTCTTCTTGAAATAATGGTTACAATGGTTAAATTGAACATGGAAAACATTCTTCAGCATTAAAAATTAATCATCACGAGAAAACTTCTGAATAAAAATGTCTACAAACTACTAAAATGACGAAGTCTATCTAGCCCTTAAAAACTTGTATAAATAGTATGTATAAGTGCGTAAAGGTATTTTATCTTTTTATGATACAATGAAATGATATATACATATCAGGTGTCAGGTGTAACATAATAGTTTCATGTTGGAACATGATCGTTTGCTAACACTAAAACTGTTCGAGCAATCAAACTTAACCGCAATTAATGTAATATACATCTTTCTTCTATATAGATGCATACAAAATTTAAATACTACAATATATATTTTTGAAGAAATACCTATGTCGGAAATACCTTAGTTATAAATTCGATAAAATGATCTCTATAGTGTATGTGAATTGTGATAATTTCGTTTTTATGTTTTATATGCATCGAAAAAAGAGCCAGTCTGCAACAAACTGATGCTGTTCCGCTCTTTACCGTATGTTCATTTTTTAACTTTATTTGTTATAGAAGGCGCATCAAATGTCGATAAACGAGACTTCATTAAAGAATTTGACACGATGGTCAAAATTGGTCGTCATCAAAATATTGTTGGACTTGTTGGAGCTTGTAACCATGAAGGTATTTTTAAGGGACCACTTCAAAACTAAACCGACGGTTAGCCGGTTCAGGGAACCGCCCAGAACTGCCGGTTCTGATCAGTCAGTCGCCGTTTCAGATTTAAAGCGGTCCCTAATTTTGTAAAATTCTGATTATATTATGGCCTAATAGTTTCTGATATCGTTTCGGAACTTTAAATAGTACTACGCATTAAACGCAGGTTTAATGGTGATCATCATGGACATTATCTTTATTGGCTGCTATAAGTTAAAGATTTTACGGTATGATTATTGCGCCCCAATCCCCCTGTCAGTGTATTCTAGCTTCATCCCTGATGACAAGATGGTTGAATGCGATAAAACAAAGCTGTGCTAAAAATTAATTTTGCAATATTATTGTTTTAAATTATCCGGTTAACGCACAATATCATTCGTAAATCATGTAGATATGTTGCATATATCTTTTTTCCCTACAATTTTGAACAATGACAGTGAAGAAAAATGTTGATGTTATAACTATTACACTTTAGGTACATTCTTCGTGGCACTTGAACTGGTTCCTCATGGGAATTTACGAACATTTTTGAGAAAACGCCGTGAAAGAGACAGGACTGCAGTTCGTATACTAACGCTAGAAAAGATAATGGAAATTGCAAGAGATGTTGCAAATGGAATGAGACACCTGGCCGATATTGGGGTAAATTAGAATGATATGTATATTTTTGCTTGAACTACAGAAGATTATTTTCTAAATAATGGGCCATTGGTAGGTGCATAGAATATCATGTAAGCCTGATTTTATTGACTTTTGCGTAATTGTCTGAAAAGTAACTATGTAACAGCGATAACAACATTTTGTTACATACTTCAGTATACTTTTACACAACTTGCATAATTTTCTATTCAAACAGTTGGTATGTTCATATTGTACACAACGTTGAACAACAGTATAGAATAACTCTAGCCAAAATTACTTAAATTGCTTAAAATTGGTTAATTTATTTTCATTTTTATTGATTTTGATAAATACATTCAAAAATGCAACTTTGAACCAAACTCATGTAATGGTGATTCTAAATTTTGCCTTGTGTAAAATGTTTTATATGCAATCACCAAAATGTGCCTGTGTAAAAATTCAATGTTTTATATGCAATACACATTTTAAAGACCGGTTATCACAAAACGACACAAGGCAGATAAACCTTTCCCCCAAAAAAGGTTCAAATATATGGCAGATAAATGAAAATATGCCATGATCCATAATTGTCATTATTGTTTTATTATCATTAGATAATTCATCGTGACCTTGCCGCCAGAAATGTTCTTCTAGGAGAAGAATATATAGCAAAGGTGTCCGATTTCGGATTATCGAGGGAGGAAAGAATCTACATGCAACAATCGAAAGTATAATTATTTTAAATATTTTTATTTTTCTTAACAATGTTAACTGTTCACATAAAAAAATCATGTAAAGCTTGATCCATCGTCATAAATTAGTTCAAAGCGAGTTACATGACTTTTTACGTGATATTTTTCAAGAGAACGTTTAGAACATTGAAGGATTTTACTAGAGATCCTTTTTTTTCCAAAACGTTAAACGTAAATGATCTATTGCCTGTGATTGGAGCAAATTGGGTCATCTGACATATTACGTGAATATTTACGTGAAGAAGTATTTGATAAGTATAATAGGCTGACCCGTGTGGGGACGAAACATATAATATTTACTCTTTAAGAAGCATACAAACATTGATTTAAATGATAATAAATAATAGTTGGTTTTTGAATAGCAATTTTCAATTTAGATCAAACCGCTCATGTTTCGTTGCATGTAGATCATCACAATCATTTCATTCATTTAGGCGTTTTGCTGTCTTTTCAAGCGCATATCCTATCGGTAGTTAGATTGTCATATATACCCTTATGCAGCAGCTTCTCATGGGAAGGACAGACTATGATGGACAAATATGATGTCAGTATAAAGTGCAGGAGGAAGACCGGAGTACCCAGAGACAAAACCTGCGGAAGTGAGTATGGACTGAAAACCAAATGCATATACAGCACCGGGCCTGGGGATCGAACCCACGACAGTACTTGGCTCATTGATGCAAAGCCAGGGAAGTACCGCTGCGCTTACACACTTTCCTATTAATTTTTACTATTGTTTTAAAACGTTCATTAAATATACCCAACCAAGCAATACTTCTTTAGGAAATTCTAAGGACATTTTGAATAGTCAAGCATGCCCAAAGGTGTTTTATGGCAGCTACGGAGCAATCGAATACTTTCAGCTGCACTTACCAGTTTGAGTCACGTTAAATTTTTCTTTATTTACTCAATGGGTTATATTTTTGCCATTCGAAGAATCTCAGCTAACAGCGTCTTATTTTCTCACTGTATAACGTGAGTCATACCATGCAGGACGTATTTGAAAAGATAAACACTTTTTCGTGGAAAATATATTTTTCTTTAACTTTTAAAATATTTATGAAACACAATCGTTGAATATAAATTTTATCAGTTTTATAAAGCTAATCTATGTCGCCTTATTTCAGCAACGTGTTCCTATTCGCTGGATGGCGCCAGAGTCAATTGCACATTCTACGTATACCACAGGGAGTGACGTGTAAGAGTTCCTATAAGTATTTGGTTTGGCATATATATAGTTCTAATAATAGACAAAATAATGAGTTATCAACATCGTTTCAGTCCTAGTTATATCAATATGTAAACATCCAAATAATATTGAGCTTCTGTATGTACGTATATATACAAAATCATATCACTTGCCCTCAAAAGACGATTTTCAACCAAATTCATTTTTTGGGTTCAGCTGTCAGCAGTGTTTCTATTTTCCTAAAGTTTGAGATTCCAAATGTACGGATGTTGATTTAAAAGTGAATGTTATTCTTTTAGGAAGGTTAGATATGCTTAACAACATGATCTCTTCACTTAAATATATTGTTATTACAAAGAAGTTTAAATTTAAAGAATTTAGTGATTTGTTTCTAGTAACACTATCACTTCATTTCTCATTCTCCGGAGAATAAAAATTCATAGCACAAATAATTGTTTTACTATGAATGTTCAAGTTCATCAAGAATGGTTATAAATATAAGTTATTAGTTGGTAATATGCAATAAAATCAGGTGTTGAGGAAAGTTGACCTTCATTTTGATGATCGTGGCTAATGTCTTTATTCCGTGTTGTACTTATCATTCCACAGATGGTCATTCGGAGTTTTACTTTGGGAAATAGGATCACTAGGTAAGTTAGTCTCAAATATTGCTTCAATATAACTGTTTTCGTTTTCTATTAAAATAATAAAGATTAAAATTACGTCAATACTTATTAAAAATGTGAATTATCTATAACAGGTGGAACTCCGTATCCTAAAATTGCATCACGTGACCTTCTTCCTCGTCTCATTGCTGGACACCGAATGGCAAAACCAGAAAAATGCTCTGATAACATGTAAGTATAGATGGTACAAGTTTGTTTCATTTCTGTTTTCTGTTCATGTTTACCTTATGAGAAATTGGTAGTACCTTAAAAAATAAGTGAAATGAGACCTATCTGAGACCATAAATCTAATATATCTGTTTGAATGGATACCCTACCCGGGGAAATATGCGCTCATATATATGCAAATGTGACGGAATAACCTTTATAAAAATGGAGTAAAAATGTAAATGTTCATAATTGGAACATTTTTACTAGGTTTGTATTATTTTCATTGCAATTATCTAAACAAAATAATAATTAACCCAGCCATTCTTTTTCAGTTTGAAACCCTCATACTTAAAAGTCTACACCTCCCGCACTTGAGATACATACGAAAAAGACAGTTTAGATTCGTATCTTTTTTTTTTTTTTTTGGGGGGGGACGTCAATCTCTTGTTGAAAATGTAGTCCCATTGAGTGAGATTTAATGCTACCATAGGCAGCTGACTAAACAATATCCAGTTTTCCCGTGAAAGTTTTCTTCTTAGTCACCTTTTTTCAAAAAAGCAAAAACAAAAATCACCTGAAATTGGTTCTCTCGATGTTCTAGCTTTCAATTTAAAATCATAAATCCTCGATAGATTCCCCGCCTTCTTTAACCCTCATCCCCTTAAGGGGGTGGTTTACCCCCCCCCCCCCTAAAGGATCGTCGCCGATTGCCCAAAAACGCCAAATAAAGTGACCCCGGGCATCTAAGTAATTGTTTTTACATCCTTTGCGGTCATTTTGGTGAAAAAAGTCGGGGTACCACCTTAGGTTAGGGTAGGGTAATCCGTCAAAGTCCGTGGCTGAGGGGGGTAACCACCCAACCCCTCATATAAAAGTCATATAAAAGTCGCCATTTTGAAAAATAACTGCGTATTAACAAGCTTAAACTTACAGAATATGTTAAAACTACCATTTCCTTTATTCTTTAGCAAAAAAACAGATGAAAATCCGATATTTAGAACTTTTATAGCAATTGTTTGATTTTTTTTTTTTCAGTTTTCGCCGAAAATCAGATTTCGGCAAAATGTTCCTACCTAAAGTACTTTATGTCGTCATAATTACGTAACGCCTTGACCAATTTTCATGATTTTGGTACCAATAGAAAGAGGAGACCCTACCATATACTATAGTATACCACACTTTTGGCGCGTCAATTTCATTTTAACAGGGGGTAACCCCCCCCCCCCCTCCTTAGGTTACGACATAGCAGAAAATAGCTTATGTGGACGAGGGTTAAGGTAGCGTGGATTGTGTTTCTGAAAACGTCAGCTTTTATGTTCATGTTTACCTTGTTTAATTTAGCCTTATTTAGGTACACATTAGGAGCCCCATTTTTGTACGTTAGCTGTGTTACACATTGACACGCCTGTTGTAGATCCAAGAAGAGCACTAAAGTCAATGTATATATAAGGTGAATGTCAAACTTAAATTTATATCTTTCAATCCCTGCTACAGATACAAAATGATGCTGAGATGTTGGAACGACGAACCAGAGCAGCGTCCGTCATTTGAAATGCTTTATGACACTCTAGACCAAATGCTTGAAGCTAGCCAGGTAAATGTTATTTTATAACTTTAAAAGGGGAACATTAGCATGTAGAAAGCTGTTGAAAACAATCATAACGTTTAAAATATGTATTGCATTTCTATGTTGATGTAATATTGATATATACTTTATCAATTCTAAGAACTACTCCATTTCAGACAAGATTCGAGTGCATTTACAAAAATTCGCCTTTACCGTACACAGAAATACTATCATTAAAGATTGCTACCATACTCGCATAACACGTATACTAGAGTACAAGCCAGATGTGTTTCGAGATTTGCCCAAATTGATCAACATTTAATGTAGCAATAAGTTGTACAAATGGCCTCTACCCTGACATCAATTGGTTCTATTTGTAGGACACCATTTGTTGAAATCAGTCTGCACATACACAGATTTACTGTGTGGGTGTTACTGGCATTCAAGCCTGTAGCCAAGGGGGTGCGGTGGGGGCGTCGCACCCCCCCCCCCAAATTTGACAATTTACAAAAAAGGTCCACAAAATTTCAATAAATGACCACCAAAAGAACACCTAAAGCACCAAAACAAGCAAATGTAGGTCGTTTTTTTAATAAAATACTACACAAATGCTTGGAAAACTACTAAAATTATCTTATGGTCGACCAAAACGAAATTTTTCCTCCAAAAGGTCCACTTTTTCAAAATCAGCACCCCTCTTGAAAAATCCTGGCTACGGGCCTGCTGGCATTTCAGAATTTCTGCAATGCTGTCTAGTTTTCCTTTTTCTCTGTAATTATACTGATTTATATGTGTAAATCGATTCTTGTTATTGTGCCATATAATCAAAAAAGAAAGAAGAAAAGATTTTCAGGTGTGTTGAAATTGACTTTACTATTATGATTTTCATTACAGGCATTCATGTTGACACCTATCGATCCAGATCGAGATGACATGTAATATAATAAATATGCATTCGTCTCAACTCATCACGTATTCTCCTTTGGCTCTGTAAATATGGGTATAAACATTCTTGTCAAAAGTAACATACCAACATCTTTCACACAAAAAATTCTGAAGGTATTTCAATAGAAGTTTGGCTTTTGCATTTTTATTATTTGAACGCCTTTCAAGTACAACAATTTAACCATCAACTATTGCACCAATATTACATCACCTATTGTGTCCTTTGATAAAACAAATCATTAGATGCACTTTGCTGCTCTGTTTGCAGGGTTCCAGTCTGTGTCAATTCTGTGTAAGTTTGAAAGAGGAATAAATATTTGTATATGTATTTTTACTGTATCATTCGGAGACAGATATGACCTTAGTATTTCTGTACAATATAGATTATTGGGGTTGAACATTATAATTAACAATTGAACTTTAGTATATTTCTAAATGATAAGTACTCGCAAACTTGCAATATTGCAAATATGCCCTTGTTTAATTTAATTTTTGAGTGTATTATTCATTTTTCTTGGTACTATAAATATACAAAAAGAACAGGTTAATGAAGAAAAAGGATCTTTTATCCGGGCTAGCAAGGGATTTGTATTGTTGCTCAATCACGTAAGTGAACTTACACAATGACAGAGATTAAAATATAAAGGCTTGATCGATTTTTGATGCCAGGAAAGAAAGTAAAAACTTTATATTTGATACATCCTGTCCAAAAAATGGATTACGATCTGTTTTGCATTTGGTTCGATCGCTTTTAAGAAATCCCGTTATACAAATAAGTATAACAAAGTTACAATAATACGAAACATTTCATCGAACTGCATTTCTAAAATTTAAATGCGCATTTTATATATGATCATGGATGATTAGAACATATAAATACCTGTAATTTGCCCAGTAATTTAAAGCCGAGTACAATTGTATTACAGCATTTCTAAGGTGCACATTCGGTACATGATCCTTGTACACTTTTAGTGCATTTTTAGTACAAAATATAGTACTTTTATGAAAATTGTAGTAGAATGATGTGCTAAATATGCACCTCAGTAATGTCGTACTTGAGTTGTACTCGGTTTTACCATGGTATGCACGGTATACATATTACGGAGTAAATAAAGAGTTGACTTTCAAACGGCTATTTATAACTTCCATTTTACACTTATTGAGAAAGGGGCCAAAATTGCTAGTACATCAAAATGGGTCGCAAAATTCATGTTAATTATTTTAGTAATTTTGTGCGAATATGTCTTTAACAATAATGTGTTATTAAGATAATTCGTCAAATCGTTTCTTATTAATTGGCTATTGATTCTTTGTTGAATATGGACGTAAGCCGTTTTGCACGACAACTCATCAAATTTCAACATAAGAACCAACTATCTTCAAAATTGTTGCAATTTTTTTTAAATTCTTCATTAGGCTGTGATGCACTTTATAAATACCAAACTTAAACATCTGGGCATGTTTTATAAAAATACCATATAGGGACATTATTCCCATTTTCAACAAAATGTTTTGCCAGAAAGATGCACAAGTTAAAGGTCTGTAAGAATATACCAAATACTCATACTTGAAGAAATGGTCTCTAAGCCGTTTTGCAAATACTGGTTTTCTCATTGAGCGATACGATACGGGATGGTCTATATACACACATATACAGTCACATACACAATTCAAATTAGCCTGGTTGTCGTTGTATTATTGAGTTGAACAGAACTGAATGAGATTGCATAGACAATTTACACAGGAAATTGACGTCTTACATGATATTGGTTTGATATCAAATCTTGAAGTCAGACAAATGTGAACTGACTGAGCAATTGTAAAGACATACTACCATATCTATTCTTTTCGAGTATGTTTTTCTCAAGATTCAAATCTGCATTTCAACAAACCAAACGATACTTCACCCAATCTTAAAATAAATAAAAATGTTTTCTTTCATTATTTTTTTTAATTATCATTATTTTTTTTCAACATAATCCAAGACAGGGAGGCCAAATGTTGGCATTTTCAAATCGACTAAAGGGGAATTTAAAAAAAGAATAGTTGTTTGATGCAATATTATAGGGATAATGAAAATCGGTCAAGGCGTTACGTAATTATGACGTCGCAAAGTACTTCAGTACTGAAAATTATTTGGTCAAAACGGCCACCGTTTTTAAAATGTTGTTATAAACGTTTTAAATGACAATGGTTCCTCTGGGCCCTTTAGAAAGACGTAGATTTAAACAAGAAGCACGAATTGTATTAATAACACATTTTTCATATTAGCACACTTGCCCATTTGAAACAAGGTTCACGTTGGCTGGATCGCATGCAAAATGTGTACTAATAAAACCATGGTCGTAACCCATCCTATATAAGGACGTATGTGCTGTCTGCGTGCCAAATCGTAGGCAAAATCGTGCGATCAGTATGTTGAAAGTACAACCTTCATACGGAGTTTTGAGCTAGCTGTGCCGTCTGCGTGTGCTAAGTGTTAGATGTTTGCACATCGTTCGGATTCTTTGTGTTTAATTTGCAATTTTCAAAGCCCACTTGATCTATGGACGACGCACTTAGCAGATAAGGACAACGTACGCGTATTGCACGTGTAAATACGGTTTCCTGATAATAGCGTACTTACAGCTTGTGCAAGGTACAATGCACGCAACCACTCACAGTCAACGTGCATCCTTCTTCATGAGTAAGTGAAGTTTAAAAGTTTTAAACGGTATTTTTTGTTCATTTTAATTGTTTTGCTATTGTGTGATTTTCTTCAAAGCTACTTGCAATATATATTTTTTTAAATATCACAGCCATATTGGATATTGCCAACTTAGATAGTGGTATTCTTTTTGTTTTCTTTATGTTCCATAACGTATTAAAGCAAAGCTTGTGAAATGTTCAAAGACGCCTTATCTTAAACTTAATTTGATACCTATGTTGAGAAATGCAAAGCGTGCCAAGAGGCACGGCGTCTACGGAACATCATATGACATTAAGCATCTATGACATGTTTGAAGACAAATGTAATTTTGAAACATTAGAAATGTATTACTACGTTATAATGGTAAAAGGTATTTTTAAATAAAGAACTCTATCAAGAGATTATATTGAGGTATTGAGGTTGAGCAAATATGATAAGAAGAAAAAAATAAGAGGTGCTATTAATTACCTGCTTGGATGTGTTATATAGCGATGTTATTCGAAAATGTAATTCCCTACAGTTGATGGTTACTATCACATTCCATTGTATTTTTGGCATCTGGGGTACAATTTTATCATACACAACATTACTTTAGCACATGTATGTTGCTTTAACCCTTGTCTACCCCCTCCATCCCCCTCCTGGGTTTTTGCCTATTGTAAAAAGAATGTAAAAGAACTGACGAAACACAACCTATTTTACAGCCTTTTAGATTGGGTAGGTTAGTCTGCCAAAGTCGGAATGTAACGCATGTTAAATTCTAATTCGTCATTTTGAAAAAAAATACCTGCTTGTAACGAAGCTAAAGGGGAGGCAGTGGACGCAAAAATGTGAAAAAATTTGCTATTTCGACCATTTTTTTGCTTTTAAGTCTCCCAAACGTTACTCAAACTACTGTTTCTTATACAAAATGTGGGTTGAATTTCTTTTGTTTTCCACTGTTTTCAAGGAGTAATATCTTACGAAATTTGAATAAAATGACAGCAAATTTCAATTTTTTGGTGTACTGTTTACATTTTGTCAATGGTTGAAAGGTATAATTGGGTCGCTTGTAATGTTTTTGTGTCTGGTTTTTTTTTTTTTTTTTGTGTGTGTGGGGGGGGGGGGGTTGTTTTCGGTATTTAGCACAAAACGCGGTCTTCAGGTTTGCGCGCAGATTTCTCCGGAAACTTTTCATCTGCTATACACGAAACTTGGTGAGAATCTTAACATTTTGCAGCTCTAAATTATTATGAAGAGAAATGTTTTCATGAGTGCCTTTTTTCCGTGAGACAGGCTTTGGTATATTTTTACGGATGTGCGTAATTTTTTGAAATAACGTGTCCCTATGCTGTACGACAAACTTTATTTTTTAACATTACTTACTTTTAGATTTATTTTATTGACAGTATGTAACGCGCCACATTGAAAGGTATATTATGGATCAAAATGTCAAAACGGAGTTATTGATGGACAGATTGATGGTTCTCTTTTATACGGTACCATATTTTGTGTGGATTCAAATTTTAGTCAAACAATTAGACGCAAAAACATAACTATGGGTATCGATACTTCCCAGTAAGCACGTTTAAAATTTTAAAAGTACCACTTAGAAATACCATACAGTTGATGTTTTCTCAATTTAGCAGACGGGTTTTACTTTGTAATCTTTCAAAATGTCAAATAGAAATGCGAATTCCAAATTCAAAATGTCTATTATAGAAATGCAAATTCCCAATTTGAGCTAGAGGTTGTGTACATTTGTAGACTGGGTTAAAACTTATGTGACTGTCCCACGGATAATTTTGTCGCATCTCAAAACCGACTTTGCCGTGTATATGTTTTTTTAGATGTGCCGCGTCATGTATACATTTTGTTCTATTATTACAAAATCAAGAAAATGTAACATTTCACTTTCCTATGTGGATTGTATTGTCTCTACAAAAAATACTTACTACTTGCAATGTGCCTTAAAGCACTTTAAGCAGCACAATAAATCTTCAATAAGTTTCGCAAATGAGACAGTTAGTTCCAAACACTGTCGTTTGTTATGTGAGGCATTAAGGTATTTGCGGCACCTTTATAGTCGTCTGAAGCATCACTTCTCTTAACACATTTGTTTTATTTCAATGATAAAGCCCCGGGATATAACTTGTTTTTCTGTAGCATATATCAATAAAAGATAACATGTACTGACGATGGCGGCGGCGATTTCCCCCCATCTTTCATCAAATAACACCTAAACACGAAATTTCAACTAAACTTTTCATTTACTTCATTGTATGTATGTACGTCAAGAAATCCGTTCATTCAATTACGTCACATGACACCGAATCTCTCGAAACTTTATCTTGGATATCTCTGGTGTAACCGCAAGAAAATCCTAAATTGTTGCCGCACTGAAAGTTCCTAGGGGCCCGCCTTAAACGAAAAATAAAATAAAAAAATGCATCGCCGCTCCATATAATTGTCAAAATTAACGAAGCGGGCCATTAGTGACACAAAAATTCAAATCGATCCAGTCTTTTTTTTTTTTTTACTAATAAGCATAAAGTGATTTTCAAGGGCGCTGTTAAAATTTGTTTTGCCAATAAACTTGAAACCAAATATTTTTTTTTTTCGCAATGTAATATTACTTGCATTGTGCAAATTTAAGCACAATTTCATACGAAAATTCCTTCAGGAACGGGTTTTTTGAAATTTTGGCGGGAAAATAATGTTTTTCGGCCGTCATTTTGAAACAGTTCATCCGATTTTCGAATTTCTTTTCTGTATTTTGGTCCTTTTTACATTCTTTATCATTGACCAGATTTTCAACGTAAAATTCATATCGGAAGGGTGTTTTTAGGAGACCCCCCCCCCCCTTGGGCACCAACGGATGGGAAATATACAAGTCACTTAAGTGTTAATGTATTCCTGATGTAAATGTTTTCCTGAGGGAGTTGTGTCAACCCCCTTGAGACTTTTGTGAATACCATTTCTAACGACGAAAGAGAAGGCAACCTATTCTAAAAATTGAAGTAAAGATGCACACAAGGGATTTTTACCATCATTTTTTCGGGTATTATGTCCCCAGTTTTAAAAAATTTGGGTAAAGTCTTAAATGATGTCCACATATTTTATAACAATGCAATAAGAAGTTTTTTACAAAAACATTTAAAATGTATTTGGATTAGAATAGTAGTACTGTTTTAACACTTAAATAAATATGATTTCCCTTGAAACATTGTTAATAAAGGTAAATGACTTCTACAAGCTAAAACTCTCCCAGCTGAGTATAGTTTTAAACAGAGAAGAAAGGATAAAACATTATACATAACATTCCATTCATGTTTTATACCGCATTCCAGAAATCAAAGCTTGCAAAATGTTCAAAACATCTTTAAATTGCACTTCAATTTGATATATCTTATGTTTTGAAATGCAATATGTATTGAGAGGCACGGCCGCAAAGGAATATCACTGGCACCAAGGTACTCTAAAATGTTGTCGAGGAGCATCATTAAGAAATAAAACACTTGATTCAAAGATAATGTTTACATGTTTCATTGCTGTTTAGATAAATGAACTTTTAAGAAAATCGGCTTTCGAGGTTAAACAGAGATACAACAATAAATTGTGATATATTATATCGCCTTCTGAAGCTTAAGTATATTTTTGTCTTTTAATTTCAACAAGGTATTATTTTCATGCGTCTGGCCTTTTTTTGCACAACCAGTATAACAAAACAATGACATATAATGGTTCAATAATTCCAGAACCCTTTTATATAGTTGTCAAAAAAAAAGGGGAAAAAACTAACGGCTGATGTGTTTTAGAGTCGGGTTAGATCCTGGCCTTGTATTGTTAAATATAACTCCAAGTAAAACCTCAAATGAAAAAAGTGAAACAATACTACAATATCAATTAATCCTGCGTACTTTTTATACAAGGGTCATTCAAAAAGTTCTACCTGTTGTATCATAACTTTTGTTTTATAAAAGGTAGCTACATAAAAATTGACACATATATAGCTATGTCACCTACACATGGTGCCATAGATACCATCATATCAACATCTTTAGACTTAGGCTATGAACATGGTACCTGGACAAAATTGCATTACAAGGTTTATGGGCTGAAATTAACTGTTGGTGGGCTCTCAAACAACATATACAAAATGTAGGAAAATGTAAGCTTGTCAAAGTTGGTTAATTTGCATAAAACAAAATTGCTGTCAAATCAAGTGGTGAAATTTCACAATCTTGTTCAAATTCACCCAACATGTTCCGCTCATCACACGGAAGCAGTAAATTTAAAGTATACTTTTACTTGTGTCTGAAATATGGCTCTGGAGTTATAACCCAAAATGTGAAAGGTCATATCAGGGGTCACGGATTTGGCCCTATGGGAGTCCAAAATTTCAAAAGTGTCCGATTTTGTTCAAACTGGTCTGAATCGGTTCCTTATTTTTACCATTGCATTAGTGCCTGTAACCAAAGTTTTCCTTGACCTGTAGGCCCAGCCATAGCAACAACAAAAGACACTTTTGCAAGCCTGAGAGGAACAGTTTGAGACCATTTTGAACAAAATCGGACACTTTTGAATATTCAGACATTTCGTCCCGATTTTTCCCCGGCGTGTGCGCATTTCTTCCCAATTTTTCCCGGCAAAATAATCCATTTTCGTACACCATAACTAAATTCAAGTAAATTTTAAAAACTGACAAGCAAAAAAAAAAGAAAGAAAAAAAAAAGGTTTTAAGCAATTTGTGCACGTCTTTGACACGATTTTCTGCTTTTCCCCATTTTTCCTGTCCCGCAGTCTTGCAGCTGCTCTCCTAATTTTTCCCGCTTGCTGTCCCGGTTTCACGCTCGAATTTTTGAAGCATTTGTTGCAGTAGCTACATTGATATAGTTTCTCAAGGGAGTGTGTTTTCTCATGTCTTATCTTATTACTTATACCTGAAAAACATTTCTGGCAGTAGCTATATTGATAAGGTTTCTCTTTGGTGTGTGTTCTCTCATGTAATGTCCGGCAACTGCTCCGTAACAAACATTTTTTGCAGTAGCTACATCGATATGGTTTCTCTTTAGTGTTTTTTTTTCATGTTTTGTCCTTCCACCTGAAGCTGAGAAACATTTGTTGCAATAGCTACAGTGATATAGTATCTCTTTTAGTATGTGTTCTCTCGTGTATTGTCCTTTTACTTTTTACCAAGAAGCATTTGCTGCAGTAGTTACATTGATATGGTTTATCGCCCGTATGTGTTTTCTCGTGACTTGTCTTATTACTTTTACATGAAAAACATTTCTTGCAATAGCTACATTGATAAGGTTTTTCTTTAGTGTGTATTCTCTCATGGAATGTCCGGCAATCGCTCCGTGAAAAGCATTCCTTGTAGTAGCCACATTGGTATGCATGTTTCTCTTTAGTATGTATTTTCTCATGTCCTGTCCATTTCTTTTTCTCTGAAAAGAACGTGTTACAACGGTATGGTTTCTCTTTGGTGTTTGTCTTCTCATATATTTTCCAGTCACTTGGATATGGTAAACACTGTTTTTCATCAGTTTTGAAAAGTGTTGTCCATTTAAGTTTAAGCTCACGGTAATGAAGTCCGCTACCGTTATGTGATCTTTTGTGCCGTTTTGTGCGGGTGATGAAACGTTCAAAATTTGGAAATAACTTTTTACAATATTTATAAGCATATGGCTGTAGGAGGATCATGCTTTAGCTCAGAAGCAGTCAATGGCGAGAAACATGTCTATAAGATCCTGGGGTCTGTACGTAGAGACAGCATTGTGCGCACATCACTAAATTATTGCAGATTGTACCATTACTCTGTGATTGAACTTAAAAGTTGTCCTTTAATGTGCGGCTACAAAATTAAAACTTCATATATAAGAGTGTTTGTTGGCGCTAAACCTGATTTTTTTTTTGTTGTTCTTGTTTCTGATGTTTTCTTATAATATACTGATAAGTGAATGATTATCAGGCCCACATTTCCGGATATCTGGTAATTGACTGTTATACTGATAAGTGAATGATTATCAAGCCCAGATATTTTCCGGATATATATGCTAATTGACTGTCAGATTCTATATGAATAATCAACAAATACAATTTCGACAATTTGACCAATGAGTAGAAAAACATTTGTAGTTTATTATTTAAAAACCGCAGTGTCGTAGCAAGTTTGCCTGGCGCTTGGGGCACATAAATACTGGCTGTATTAAAATTCCTTGTACCCAAATTTATTTTATTTTCAAAAAAATTTACAAGAGTTTGATAATTTACATTTTTGTAATAAGTGAGTAGTAGATAGTAGAACATCTGAGCTTTATTTTCTGAAAGTTTGAAGGCAATTGAACACTGTTTCAAAGAGTTATAGTCATTTATTGGATTGCAGTTTATACAAATATCACACTCACTCACCTTTGTCTGCCGATACTTCTGTCACGTGGTGTCCAGAAAGGGTGGTTAATGCTCCAATATAACTTCAGCATTAATTACCATAATTTGGGTACCATGGTATCGCTGAGGGTCTATTCTATTCATTCACTGATAACAAAACAATAACAATCTATCAAGGCGTTACGTATTCATGACGTCATAAATCTGAAAATTGTGATTTTTCGAATATTAACATGATAAATGTGAAAAATCTAAACTTTGCTATGACAGTTCTTAATATCAGAGTTTAGTATGGGTGTTTTTGCTTTAACAGAATTAAAATAACACTTTCATAATTTCTTGTCAGCTCAAGCTCATCATAATATTTTTCAAATTGACAAATTAACAGTATGTCTCTGTAAGAATGTACCATTTTCAGGGGGTTGGGATCAAGTAGAGCAAGCAGCTATTAAAGTTGGCCTGCACATGAACTTGTCCAAGACCATGTGTATGGTATTCAACCATGATTCTAACGTGAAACTAAAAACTCAGGACGACAGTCAGCTAGAAATAGTGGAAGACTTCAAATACCTTGGATTATGGGTCAGAAGCAGTGAACAAGATTTCAGAATCAGGAAAGATATATGGCTTGGAAAGCTTGCAACAAGCTGAGAAAGATCCCGGGGCATTCACGGCTTTTGAGAGACATCAAATTTGAACTTTTAAAGGCAACAGTTGAGAGCGTATTACTCTACGGTGCTGAAACTTGGACTATGACACCTAAACTAAGGAAAGCTGTTGATGGATGTTACACTAGGCTTCTGAGAGCAGCACTTAATATCAGCTGGAAAAGCCACACATCAAATGCTGAACTATATGGAAAACAACCAAAATTTCAAATACAATACAGAAAAGAAGACTCCAATTCACTGGCCACTGCAAAAGGGCTAGCTCCCAACCAGTAACAAACCTGATTCTGTTACGACCCACCAAGGGAAAGGTTGGACGTCCAATGATTACCTATATGTAGACGTTTTGAGCGAGGACACCCAGCACTGACCCAGCTTCAACAAGTTGAAATACACAACTACATGACAAACAGACAACAGTGGAAAGCCATCAATTTATTAAGGACCGACGGAAGTCGCTAGAGTAAGAGTAAGTAAGTGGCTTCCTTAGAATTATTCCCGAAAATGTATTCATACGATTATTTCATCAGATCTGCCAGCTGCCAATCGTGGCTAGAAAGACGACCTTGTAAACATTAATTTAGGTGTTGGTTCGAGCCTGACAAGTGTCATTGTACATGTATAAGTATGTTCTTGTTAAGGACACTCAACACAGACGCTGTATTTCATTACAACGGGCGTTCTTAAAGTGTATGGCACCCACACAGCGAAATTTGGCTATTGATAGCGTGCCAAAATACTCCTATTGTTTGCTGGAGTAAAATGGAGAAACAACGAATATAGTCTCAGTCCATCAGTTTTACAAAGTCTGCGCCACACGTTCTTTACTGTGTTGGTGATTGCCCAAACAACAGGAAATGAGGGGGGACCCCATTAGGCGACTAGTGAATCTAGCCTACAGTGCATATTGCAGATTCGACCCATGACCTAATTTGCACATGGGCGAGATGATGCAATCCATATTACAAATGTGATAATCGGTTAACAATCAAATGGATAAATACGAAAATGTCACCCCGCTTATCAGATGCTTCAGTGGCATTGTGGTTAAGGCGTTGGACTAGAAAACTAAACTATGCTTTTTGGCGTTGGTTCGAGCCGGCATGGCACTCTTTCGAAAAAATAATTGTTTCTTTTTGATCTCCAAATAATTTTAAACATTATTAAAACACAGTTTTAGAGTTAGAAATATCTGAAAAATGACGTTAACTTAAAAGAAATAATATTATTCCTTAATTTGATGGGAATTGCTCATTCAGTACCGTGAACATGGTGAAGGCGTGATATCGCTCTGGCCTAGGTCAGAAATGGTAATATTGTGTAGAAATCCGACTAAATACGATAAAATACCCGTTTTTTATCTCTGAAGTTGGCAAATTCAGAGATAAGTTGGAACTTCTCACTATGACAGTTGTCTGTATTGATATTTAATGCACACTAGAAAACTAGCGGATTGTATGACAAAACTAGCCAAAAAATAATATTTTAGTTTCAAATTACGTGTCTCTTTGTTTCATTTGGTATGAAAAATAAAAAATATTCAAACTACCCACATTTTCAGGAGCCAGAATTCATCCAAATTGCAATTAATTTCGCATCTGAACAGATATTTATGTTCAGTAAAATGTGTTTTTACTGTCTGTAGGAGTGGATAGTCTTCGTTTTACACTATAACACAATCGGAAGCTCAAAAATTCATCTGGTGCGGTCGTCAATGATCGGCTTAATCCGGAAATGGCTCTGAAATAGAATATATCGCTACGTTGACGTCATATTATTTTGGCCGATTGAATATTGGTGTGACCCATCTAAAACCACTGTGGTCAAACATGTATATCCCGGTGTAATGAAATACAGCGTCTGTGTGACTGAAATGTTCTAGCTACTATTAAATTGTGTAGAACGTACTTGTACATGTGCGATCAATAAATCATCGATTGCGACTTATTCCGTGTAGTTCAATTAGACCCGGACTCCTGTTTATGGTGGACACTTAGTCTCATTACACCAGGACGAAACAAGCAAAACAAGTTTGTGACCGTATAGGCTGCCTATTATAGTTGCCAATATGGGACTCATGCACAGTGGACTCATGTAGGCGCTTGCTTCAATGCGGGATGGCGGTCTGTTTTAACATTCGGACTAGCAAACCTCAAGATAAACGTCCTCTTTCTGACTAGCCAGCATTTATCAAGGTAGTATCTTACTTCATTGAATAACACGTTCTGACTAGCAAGCCTTCGGACTAGCAAGGCTACGGACTATCAAGCCGATCCCAAGCAAGCATTGCCAAAAGATTCAAGTGGGTTGAAAAAAATTCTATCACATCAAAGAATTATTGTTGCATTTATATTCTTCATTTTGTGTCTTACTCAAGGATATCTAATATTTTGGTTTTAGCGGTTTCCATTCCTTCACATGAAAAAGTCAACGCTAAGTGCAGTCCTCAGGCGTTTAAGATGCATCGTTTAGTTTGGGACCATGCGGGCTGTATGAGTAATGTAAGTTTATAAAAACAACATAGAGAGAAGATTTATTGAACATAGAAAGAAGATTTATGAAAGAATAATAATATCTGCCTCTGGCATTCTCATTAAAGACCAAATAGGTCCGTACACATTCTCTACTCACACCACCAGACATAATTAGTTTTAGCTGTCTATGTAACCGCCCCTGGACAAACGTTTCAAAAAGGTATGTTTGTTTGTTTGTTTTTTGAATTTCCTTTTCGTACTTAATTTTCATTTTACCCTACAGCATTCCCATCCAGTCTACCCGTAACGACCTTGTTAATCACTTCATTATGCGACTTCTATCTTCCAAGTCTCGCCAAACGAGATAAAATATGGTCGCGAGATTTTGTTTTTTTAAACGTGACCTGCTGAAAAGGCTGACTTTGAACCCTTATTATCTGAAAACGGTGAAAGCAAATGCAAATTGGGAACGGGGTATTGAAATTTGGAGTTTTTCCAATACAATGCATGTAAATGTGTTTGCTGTTGATAAAAAAGAAGCATTTTATGGCATTTTCTATAAAAGTCAACGATTTTGAGACTTTTTAAGCAACCAAATTTGAACCCCTACATCAATCTTGTTTTAGAAGATAAAACGCCGTCAGTTAATCAATTCTGCTGGTAAAAATATAAAAACTCAGATTGATGAAATTTGAAAAATATATTTTGCCTGTGAGGCCTGTAAAGTGAAGAAATAACGAGAGAAAAATATACGTTGATGTGATGTACGAAAGGAACCTAATATCGGTTCTTCGTACTTGCCTGCAATTTGCATTGCATAGCTGGGAATCA
>JXSR01S053224.1:15298-25367 GCA_000969725.1 Ophiothrix spiculata
GGTTTTGGCTCTCTCTACACTCACCATTCTGAAAAAAGAAAAGTGCTGATAAAAATTTACGGTCTGTACTGGCCCTTACCTGCATATGGAGCCTGATCTTCATATCCGGCAGGGACCAACTTTACGAATGCTTAAATCGAGTTGGAATTTTAATACTTTTATTGAAGTCATTAAATTTCCTACAAATCATGAAATTTTGAACGCAACAAATGCGTAGAGTAAACAAGTGTCTCACCTCACGCAGTACGAAAGACTTTTCTTTTCACGCTATCGCCGTGCAAGCAACCAATCAAGGTACGCGCTGTGCATTTTCATTACCTATGCGTAGTCGCACACGCTCTCATCGTACGCACCCTGCAGATTTGATTTGTAGAAAATTTAATGATTTCAATAATAGTCAGTTTAGAAAACTGTAGATATTTTAAGTGCACTTTTTTGTATGCGCATCAAGTTTCTCAACAGTCTCCCTGTCAATTATGCTTGCCCCCTCTCAGATAAAAATGTCTGGCTTTTCACTGAAATCAACCATTCTTCAAGAAATGTAAAAAATCTGATTCCAAATAGATCTATAATGGTGTAACATGGAACTATTTTTGTAAAAATCTTCTGAGAAACGAATTTGTACCCTCTGTCATATATTTTTACCCTCATGCAGAGATGTCACTTTTCAGGATTTGTCCTGATTTTTACTCCAAATTTACCATTTTTATTTATATTTTTGCCCAAAAATTATGCACATTTTCAGGATTTTTTGAAAGTTTCAGGATTTTTTAGTGAAAATAAGTGGCATCTCTGTTAAAGTGTCTGGTTATGACACTGTTAATTTTCCACTATGACCAAATGTACTTGTGCAAGACGTTTTTAATCTATATTGGTTTGTCAACCGAAGCATGGGTAATTACTTAATTACGATATCTATCATTGTCTTCCATGTATATATTAGGACCAATAGTAAAAATAAACTAATAGGGGTATTTAGAGTAATTTATGCAAATGTATACCACAAATCCCTGCTAAGGCCATATGCAGGGATGGTTATGGCTTTTTGTAATTTTGCCTGAATTTGCCTGAAAATGTGAATTTCCCAATATTTCTGTACAGTGAAGATCCAAGCATTTTTGTTTGAATTCGGGCAAAAACCTGAAGATAATCATGCCTGCATATGGCGCAAGAGCCAGGAAAATTGACGCATCAGGTTTCTGAAAATGTACGAAAAAAGATAATTTTCCTATTTGACCAATTTTCAGCTCAGGTCATTATTTTGGCATAAGCACCTTTTCAACTTTGTCAAAACATCTTGAATTTGTGCAAGCTCAAAAACATGGCCACAATCTTGTATTATTGTTTGCTGTAGTGTCCAAATAATGTTTGCATTAATTGCCTATAGGAGTAAAATAGGACTAAGTATAGGTCCCATTCAAAAGTTTAGGTTTAGCAATTAGGGTTATGGTATGTTAGGGTTATGGTATCTAAGTTAGGGTCATTGTTAGGGTCGGGTCATGGTTATCGAGTTTGGGTCGGGTTACAGTTAGTGAGTTAGGGTCGGGTCATTGGCCAAGTTTTTGATGGGACCTAAAGTATACTTTTTCAGTTAAATATTTGCTATTTCAAGTAATTTATGTAAAAAAACTATTGGGTTCATATTTTGAGAAATTTATGCAAAAAAAGTCCATAGGCCAAACAAACATTTATTGGACAGTGTAAACAACAATTCAGAATGAAGGGCCTTATTGCTGCAAATGTAACTCCAAAACTGTTAAGGTGGTTTCAGATTAGCTGTCGTTGCGGCAGACAACCAAGCTTGTAGTTGTGGCAGACGACCAAGGATTTGCAATTTTGAGTTGTTGTAATGTAACATGACACATTTGCATATTTGCTGTAATGATCTGTCACAAGAAAAGTTTGATTTATTCCAACTCAAAATATTGTGTCGTTGCAACCATCACAACAGGGTAATAGATATATGGGCTTGTTGTACGACAAGCAAAATTTTCGAGATGCGACAAGGTTGAGTTTGCACATTTTGAATTGTTGACCGTCACGCTGGTCGTACGACCACACGACAGGCAACTCTGAAACCAGCTTTATTTTTTAATCTGTTCAAACTGTAAGTAGTAAGTAACAGTACATATTTTAAGTCTATAACCCAATTTTTTTAGTACCAATTATGCAAAAACTAACTTCGTATACATTCAATATTATGATATTTAAAATTATTATTCTATAAACTAGTAGAATAAAATTTAATCATGTATAAACTATTATATGTCTTCCATATCATGTATTGTTTTAAACTTACGATCAAAGTATAAGATTATAAATTTTAAACGGTACTTTACTGCCTTGCTCCACAAAATATGCATTCATTTTCAATATAATTGTATTTTTAATTTGTAAATATATAATAACATTGAATATCTGAAATATATATTTTGCCAAAATATTGTGTATATTAATGAATCTGTTAAGTTAGAAGTGAAACGATCAAGAAATGACACAGACTCATTTGTAATTTTATTTAAAAGTATTTTCACCCCTGTAGATTTCACATTTAATGTGATAACACTATTCAGTAGGTATAAATTAATGATTCTGTATACTTTTCCATTTTTTTGAAAATCATGGGCAATCTTTTAACCCTAAAAGAGCCGGGCTTTTTCGACCCACCTCACGGCCTAGGATTATGATCTCGGAAACTATGACTCTCACGAGTCCATTGGTACCAAAAAAAAATGAAATTGGACCTTGTATGACGTCACAGTGACGCCTGTCAAAAATCGTAAAAATCGTGTTTTTTCATTTTTTTTCAATTAAAAGTTGCATTTTTTTTGCAATGATGTATGTCAAAGTATGCTTACACATGTTCTTGCTCCAAATAAATAAGATAAAACTAAGTGGAAGAGTATCCTGAAAGCAAAAAACACGATTTCTGTGTAATTGCCATTGGAAATCAGTTTTTCGTTTGACCCAGCGTGCTATTACGCAACACCACGTCTCAACCCTAGGTCTGATTTTCACAAAAATGGTCTTAAAATAAGCGCAAGGCTTGAAGAAAAAAAGTCAAGAAGTTTCAGCGTGAAAAAATAACAACTGGACAAAAAATCGCGGGGGGGGGGGGGGGGGGGGGCAGATTCCCAATTTCAACAATTCAAGGTCAAAAGATTTCGAAGGCCTGAAAGTCTTGAATTAAAGACCACTTGAAAGCACCATCTGGTTTTGAAATCTTTGATCTTGAAATTGCTGTTACATTTGCACAGATACAGCCATGTTGCGCTCAACCCTTGAATGGTGCTTAAATGTGTTCATCATATTGAGATTCTTAAAAAAGTCCCCCAAATTTTTGAAATTAGGTCAGTATGACATAGACTCCTGTCAACATAATCCAGCCAAGAAAAGCACCAAATTGTCTGTTTTAAAAACTGATGCAAAATGGAAAAACAATTTTTCATTTTTTTTTGAAATTTTCAAACTCATGTTCTTCCCAGGTTATATGTTTGCATGGAGTGATGAGTTATGTAATTCTCAAAATGCAAACATTTAAAGGTGTAGGTTCCGATTACATTATCATCCCCCAGGGCTCAATCGGAAGTAGTATATATTTTGATCCCAAATGAAAGCTCATATTTTTCTGATTGTAAATCCAACATTTCACCTCCAAATTCTTTATACGGTAATTTTGGAGATATAGCATAAAATGTACAATAATTGGTATACCTAATTTCCATTTCTTTTGTATTTACATAACAGCCTCATCCCCAGGGTTGCATACTTTCTTTTGCCCCTCAAGAGAAAACTAGACACAAGCTAAGGTTGAAACCTTACACAATGCATTCCAGAGGTCAAGGTCAATCAGTTGAAAGTAAATTATACACATGATAAAATGGGAACCTACACCTTTAATATTATCGTACATTTAGTACACCTTGTTCACTGTACTCTTTAAATCACAATAGATGATCTATGACCATTGTTATATTTCTACATTATGTACCTGTTATAATTTTGCTTCAAATTATATTTTTATGAATACAATAAACTTTCCATGTACAGAAAATTTGTCCAGAAGTGTTTTGCTCAAAAAAAGGGGGAAGGGCACAAGGTGGGAAAGTTTCAACAACCCATTGCCTCTATGTCAGGAAATCATCGCTGATGTTAAAAATGTGTCTTTTCGTAAAATCGTGTCGAAAGTGCATTGCAAAAAATGTCAACGCTAGTACTGAATTTTTTGCAACTCCTCACAAAGCATTTTATCCCTTCTTGATACTTCTCCAAGATCAATATCTTTGTAAGGGCCAAAACATAGTCTGCCTTCGAACAAAATTTCCACTACCAAATATTTGGTCGTGACGACAAAATGACGATTGACTTCAAATAAAATAAAACACAAAGTTGAGACTAAATACAATTTTGCACTTTATTGCACATGTGTTGAATTGCCATATAGATTGTCTCAAATGTTTGTTACCGGTTTATACTTTAAATTTGATCGCAAATATTTGGTGACATCACAACCAAATGTTTGGTAGCAAAAATTTTGTTTGAAGGGCGACTATGGTTTGACCCTAATTGTATCGTGAGTCCATCAAGACATTGCAAAGACGTCATGATTCATGAAAGCACTGCCCAACAAAGTAAAAATACAGTATGTGTATTGCACATAATATTATAAGTTACTTCCTTTTCCCGTGGAGAAATCGTGCTCAAATGAGCAGTTGACCAATTCTCTCTGATAACTTATGACAGTATCTATTATATACCGCATTAATAAATTTAACAGCGTTGATTGGTTAAGACATGATCACATGATTTCAAATAGCTATAACCAGATCAAGGAAAGCCCTAAATAGTACTTTTCATCATCATCATCCTTCGACTTCCGTCGAGATCCATGACACACATCTTTGCCAACTATATTTATTGCACTTCCAAGTTCATTGAAGTTCAAGCCAGTATCTCTACATATGGTATCAGGGTACGTTAAAGGTCTACAGCCTCTGTTTGGACATGGCAGTCTCCAAAGAAGGATGTCCGATATGATTTGGTCCTTGGCTCGAAAGCAGTGACCAGCAAACTGGCCTCTCCTCTGTGCCACGGTTGTAGAGATAGGGGGTATATCACCATAAATCTGATGCTTTGTTGGATGTTGTTTCCAGGACAGATTTTAGACACGCATTTAGTAGCCTGGTGTAGGTGCCATCTAAGCGGTCTCGAAGCTCTTTCTTCAAAGTCCATGTTTCTGAAAGTACTATATAGCGCTAAATAGTATTTTTGAAAGTACTATTTAGCACTTTTGGAAATACTATTTAGCGCTGACGGCATTAACCTTATACGCGAAGCAACTTTTACGCACACAATTACGCGCGCATCGCACTAATACGCAAAGCTATTGCGCGCAGTTACCTACGCAGACATTCTTAGCAAGCATTGTGCGAGGGTATTTTTTTAGAAATATTTTTTTACTAAATTACAATTTTTGGCACATAAAATTTACATAAAAACAAAAATTTATTAATGCGGTATATAAAACAAATATATACTGACTTTTTCAGATCTCTGGGGCCGATTTCACTAACATTTAGCGATGATCGCTAACCCCCGTTTTGATCACCAGCTCCAAAAATGATCGCTAAATAGCGGGTAATAGCGATCGTTTTTGGAGTTATGTGATCAAGAAACGGGGTTAGCGACCATCGCTAAATGTTAGTGAAAGCGGCCCCTGGATTAAAACTATGAACCTTCAGTTACTTCAGGTTCATAGTTTTAACCAGAGATCTTCAAGTCAGTATATGTGTATACTATATCAAATATACGTACATACAACCTTCTAATAAGCTAAATTCAGACTGTGTGCTAACAGGAAGTATCTGCTATGCTTTATAAATGCACATACTGCATTTTTACTATGTAGAGCATCGCCAATGGATTTTTAAAATTTGACATGTATCAGTGATGTTTTCGAGATGAATTCAAAAAGCATACCTATTGTCAAAACAATTTGAGAAAGCATTGGTAATGTTTTATTATTTTAGTGTACTCGTCATACAGTGAATGCATTGAGAGCATATGTGTCCCGTCATATCGAAAGGTACTTTAAGGTCGGCAAAATCAAAATTGATTTTTTGGTCTCATCTGAAAGCTGAGATTTTAAGCTTTAAAATGACACCTTGCTTTTGGTTATTGGATGTTCAGTTGCGAAGCTACACCCAAATTGGTAAAAGGCATCGAGCTGATTCGGAAAACTATAGTTCTGAGAAAATCGAGTTTAAAGTTTTTGTACTTAGTAAATCTTGAATGGAGAGGGGATTTTTAGCTTGGTTTTTAATACATTTTACTTATGTTTTGGATGTTGGAACCTGATTAATATGATAGAATACACTTCAATGATAACCTTTCTGATGAAATTAAAAATTCGACCTTGGACGTGATTTTTGACTATGTTTAGCTTCAATGGCCCGTATCTCTTAATTTAATATGCCGGTATTAAGGTACCTTTAGATATGACGGGGCACATATGTGATGGCTCACCCCAAAAAGGGGGACTTTGCAGATGATATCAATTTTGATTTTATCATTTCATCTGTTACAGCATTTTCTAAGCTTTAAAATGACACCTTACTTGTTGAAATTGATCAAGGCGATCAAATTTTACAACTTTTGGGGCGAGTCATCACATACATGGTTTTAAGCCCCAAACTTAGGATTCTTAATATTTTGCAAAAAAATCACACATGCATGCATATGATGTTTAATATCAAACACCAAACGGTTTTAATAAATACCAGCATAATTTACAGTATGTGAAGTAATCATGTAATATTTATTTGAGAATTCATAGCGAGCTCAATTGACAAGGAATACTTTAACCCTTGATTTTGTGCCAATCAAAATTTAGTTTAAAATTATCTTCTATCTAAGCCCATTCATCAGGCAAAATATTTGTGATCATTATTAATAGTTCTTTTTACTATAACCCACTTTTAGTTCAAGTTCCACTCAAAAAAGGGAAACTTTTAAAAGATTCAGGATTCCAATATACATGCCGGACTTAAAATTTGTCTTTATATTTTAAAATCAATACTGGCTAAAAAGATCTGAAAAGTTTCCCTTTTTAGTGGGATTTTAATGTAAGTGGGTTACACTTCAATAACTAATAATGATGATTAAGTCTATCTCACACCAGTGTTAAGTCAGCTTCTTGTCATTTTCACAATATTTAAGGAGCTTGTTCCGATTTTTCAAAATGAAGTTTTTAATGTCATATGAAAGAAGACCACTCAAAAGATTTAAGTTTCAAATTTAAGCTCAATCGGTCTAACCGTTTTGATTTTATGACTAATTTTATATTTCAGAACCGCCTTTACGTCACTGTGTAAAATTAATTATGGTTACCATTATTAGACACATTTTCATGCATATCTATAAAACGAAACGTAATTCAGCCAAAAGAAAAATAAGAGCAAAATTTGATATCAAAATCTCAAAAAGTTTGAAAAAAACTTGAGGCAATCGGACCATGCTCCTTTAACTTTCTGCAAAGTCAATGTTATAAGGATTGAAATAACATCTTGGTGAACTTAACTAGACATCCACAAGTTATGGTCCATCAAAATTTGTCATGGAGTAAAAGATGAAACTAAGATAACAAATTCAAAACCAGTAGCTTTCCTGTTAATGATTCTTTTAAAATGTGGATTTTTTCATACTTTGGTTCATTTTCTTTTATATAAATTGGTGTTTTGAAGAATGCATGCATATGTTGTAAATCTGTAGAAAAACTGATTTCACCAAATACAACTTTTGCATGTGCTTTCACCTGCAGCGCAAACTGAAGTTTGATGACCCCATTGCAATAAGGCCAAAAGAAAAATATTGTTTGTTTGTCCATAACGGCCTCTTAAAAGGTTAGGTCGGTAGGTCGGCTTTTGTTGTTGTTGTTATAAATGTATATGAAACTCACCTTAAAAGAATTGAAAAATTGAACAAGACATAAACTTAACTTATGAAAACAATATACTGCCGATTCTTAAGAGGTCTTCTATATTGGAAAAATACAGTTCATGTCAAATCATATTATATTTTTACGATTTGAAGACTTTCTCAGTGAATTTTTATATCTTTTTGCATGAAAAAATCCTCAAATAAGAGTTGAAAAATAAAAAAAAAACTTTATAAAGCACACGGTCGGGCCAAATTTTGATGGTCGGTCAGGCGGGGACAAACAAACAAATTTTTTTGGCCTAATGAGGGAACACACACAAATTCAAATTCCAATTTATTGTACAAAAATGTCTGCTTACAGATCGAGTCAATGAAATTCCATATGCAATTATGCAGACATACTAAAGTGCAGAGCCAATGGAATTTTAGATTCCAGTTTAGAGGCCATGGAAATATCCTATTCCATTTTACTGTATATATGTATACATGCATACTGAGTCAATGAAATTCCATATGCAATAATGAAGACATACTAGAGTGCAGGGCAAATGGAATTTCAGATTCCAGTTCACTGTAATATGTAATGCATATACAATGTTGATGAAATTCCACATGATATTATGATGGCATTCAGAGTGCTGAGTCCATGGAATTTCAGATTCCAATTTAAAACTGTAAACTGAAATCTGTACTCCATGTCAGAGTCGGGATAAAAATTCCAGATTCCATCTTAATGTACATGTCAAACAATAATGATGCAAAATCCACGCATTTGGAAGCAATTCCAGGTTCCACTTGATCATTTGGTCCAACTGACTTTTGGAATATCAAAATGTTCTGTAAGGGTATCCAGCTTTGCATTGAATTCCTGCAGAAGAAAGAAAACAAATCAAATTTTAGTCAGTATAGTCCTCTAGTACAGAAACATTCTCCCCTTTGACTTAATCAGAAAGCATCTATCAACTAGGACCTGCCAGTTCTGATGCATGGGTCTACCCATGTTATCTCTACCAGTGTCAGGCGGGTAAAAATTGGTCTACCCATGTTATCCAGGGCTGGACAGTAGTACCCACCCGACAGCCACTCTTTGGTGTCAGGCGGGTAAAAATTGAAAGTAACCTGCCCGACATGGCGGGTAAAATTTGTTGTTTATGTTGAGTCAATTTTGAGTAAATAAACAAGATATACCCTATTCACTCGTATAATTCAACTATTTTCCATCTGACATTCTCCTTAAATTAACAAAATCCCCATTTCCAAAAGTTTGACAAATAGTCATACTCTATTACCGACACTTCATTTAAGTTATTTTAACAATTTTTGGCACGCTAGTATGAAAGCGCTCAACAATAACGTGATCTAAATTCAGAAAATGAGTAGTTGAATTGGACGAGTGGATAGGGTAATTTAGTTTGATATTAAAGGGACAAGCTACAAGAGAATGTGTAATGCCAATTTTCAAGAAAAGTGAACCAATCCACCAAACTTTTCAAAATTTTTAGATAATTTTGGCATAAAATAAAAGTTAATCAATCAGAGAGCAAAATTTTGAAATTTAACATCTTTCCAAAGTCATGGAAATACATCACCCGATACATTAGGAATATATAGCTTCTGCAATGAATTGCTGAAGCATTCACTGTTATCTCATTGGAAAAGATGTCTATGAACCATTTTGTTGACACACTCAATTTAAAAATCTAGTGATGGCCAGGGGGGGGAGGGGGTTACAGACAAGTAATGAATAAACCATGCATTACCAAGAAATAGATGAGTAGTAGGTTATGTATTTTTAGGAAATTCATTTTTCCAATAGGGTTCAAGTTTAAGGAGCAGAAGTAGGATAATAAATTTTTTCAAAGGTTGAATTTCAAAATTATGCTACCTAATTTGTTAATTTTTATGATATGCCAATAACAGAGCAGGATATTGGAATTTGACCTCAAAAGCGGGAATCTCATTTTTTTGCTCCTTAATCACGAACCCCGTTTGGAAACTACATTACTACACACATACTCCTTGGTATCGCCTAGCCTGCCTACACTATTACTACTTGACTGGTTCCCTGAGAAAAGTCATGCACAAATTCTCTCAACAATCAGTGGCGGCACCACGGGGGGGCATGGGGGGG
>JXSR01S053231.1:0-13594 GCA_000969725.1 Ophiothrix spiculata
AGGTCGATTTTGATACCCTATATTGCAAGTCTCGAGACCTGTCCAGGTCTCACCTTTTTGGTAACGCGGGTGGTTACCCGGTCAGAATACCCAGTTACCCCCCCGGGATAGACCGATAGATAGATAGATAGACATGATCATGGTTAGATAAACCCAGGCACTGCGTGCATGGGTTAAAAACCAGTGTTGAAGAAACCAGTTGCTTTATCAATGAGTTCTGGGGTGTGTTTGGGAAGCCATTTTGTACAGTAAGTCATTGTGGAGCTATTTGAAAGGTTGCGAAAATAAGGTTTAGGTTACCGTATGCGATACCCAACTGTAAAATGCATAATGGTTATCGCTACGGTATTCGCTGACGCTATTTAGGAAGCTAGCGTCATGGACTGATTTATAGATATGCATGAGTTATCTTTATATCCCTATACTTTACAATGGGATAACACCCACTTAATCAATTGTGTGTGGAAGTTTATAATTTCCAGTCCCTAGTGCTGCGCACGCCGCGTGGCAATGAAATCATGAAGCCATGAAATTAATTTAACCCCGTTGTGATCACTGAGCATGAATAACTGTAGTCCTTTTGTTCTGATCATTATCATGCGAGTAGTATTGCCAGAATAAAGAACACAGTATAAGCACAATAACAGTTTTAACGTATATCCACGTTAATTTAGCGTGAAAATCGGGCTGTTTTACGCTATTTCCAAGTCAAGCGGTAATATCCACCGGTACATTTAACGTTTGCGTTCTCTATGGGAGAAATCGCAACAGGTACTTGCACGTTAAGTTGTGTACCATACAATTCAATGAGAAAAGCAGTCAGAAGGCAAAATTGGCTTGAACAATACCAAACTAAAGCTCTTAATTTCTGGATGTTGATTGGAAAACCGTTGTTTTAATAAGCATCAGTTAATGTCTGGACTATGTTAGATCATGTGTGTAAGTCAGGGTGACACACTTTGATTGTATAAAAATACACGAAGTGAAAATATAAGTTGATTTTTACGTACAGCTCTTATTGAAATGTTGTTCAATAAGGGCTCCGCTGACGCTATTTTCACAGCTGCTCATTTGCATTTGAATAGAAATAAGGTTAGCGTCGAAAATAGCGATCACGGATTTACAACGCAACCTCTCAATTTTGTGGTGTGGCACCATAAGCATAATGTTATGCAGTGGCGTAGCCAGACTTTTTGGTCAGGGGGGCTAAGACATTTCGTCCCGATTTTTCCCCCTGGCGTTTGCATTTTTCTTCCCAATTTCAAGCAGCAAAAATCCCTTTTTATACACCTAAAATAAATTCAAGTTGATGTTAAAAACTGAAAAGCAGGAAAAAAACAAGTTTAAAGCGATTTTTGCACATCTTTTGACACGTTTACCGGCTATTCTCACGAAAGTGACTCCACTTGAGTTGGAAAAATCGAAAAAATGAAGTTTTAAATAAACTTTTATTATTAGCTAGTATGTCAAGTATCATGGAACCACAAAAGTTATGAACACCACTATTCTTATATTTTTATACAAGAACTTTCAAATTTAGCATGTAAAAGAATAGGAAGAGCTGTCAAACAAGTGCCTGTCCTGCCCTATTTGAGGCAACAATTCGAATTAAGTTGCTTAATTACTTCGAGGAGCAACTCGGGGAAGCCTAAAATTGACATAAGAGATAATTTCAAGGATCTTTGTAATTTTTGTTATTGCATTGGATAACGTAATATACATAACGTAATATACATTTTGATGTTTTTCCATCAGTTAAATTAAGATGATCACATACATTGCTGGTTATTTTGGCTAAACATGGTCAGGGGATTAAGGCCTATGCCTTGATATGCATAAAGGTAGTCTAGACTCTTGCATATTTTAGATTTGGTGATAACGTAATATACATGCTTAAAACGGACACAATAAATTTTGGAATATAATAGTTTTTAAAAGCCAAACTTACGACCAAACATTTTTAATGTTATGACTTTCAAATGTACACATATGTTAGCCTTCAAGTTGCGCAGAAAGTGTTATGGTTACCGTTCAGTATGATCTTAGGAATCGAGATACTACATGGATAACGTAATATACAATGATTTCGCGGAAACCTTATACTTGTTTCTGGTGGCTTACCAGGAAATCCAACTTTCAAAATTGATAATTATCTTATATTATTGATGCATTTGGAGAAATAAATCACACGGGCATGAACAAGAAAATGTTTTTTTATGATGTATCTATCACTATAAAATAGATGCCTCTTGCAAAGACATGCCATTTTTGCCTAATTTGGTGTCTTCTTGAAGCAAAATGACCAAGATAACGGTAAACAAAGTATGGAAAACTATATATGTCCACGTAGAGCTCACCAAGTACTACATGAATATGAGCATTTTTACTAATATAAAGCAAAACACAAGAATTTTCAGACCAAAGAATGAAATATGGCTACTGGCGCCATTTTCGTGAGAATGGCCGTTACTGCTTTTCCCCATGTTTCCTGTCAAGCAGTCTTGCAGCTGCTCTCCTTTTTCTTGTCCTTCCTGATTTTTCCCGCTTGCTGTCCCGATTTCCGCTCGATTTTTTTGTCAGGGGGGGCAGTCTGCCACCTTGCCCCATGTTGGCTACGCCACTGATGTTATGCTAAAAAACGTTGGATATATTGATCATTGCCCAACTGGTCCTACACATGTACACAGAAATTACAAGGACATGCATGAACATTAAATTGATGTGAATCTTATACCAAGACATGAATTATTGGTGTTTCCTTCTTCTTCTGAGCATAAATGGTTCACAAGAATGAAAGTTCAGTCGGTCTATTTTCTCCTTTATTCCAAATTACTGTAAAGGGGGAATATTTTATACTTCCTGAATTTCACAAATCATATCTAAACATTATTTTGGTCAAACACTTTTGTGCAAGCAGATATGGCTTTACACACTTAACGATGACTTACCATATTGACCAAACGATTCCTCGTCCACGGTAAGTTTAGCACCTGTAAAAAGGAAGAAATAAAACAGTTTTCAAGTTTATTAAAAATCATAGTTCTGAATTGGTATAGCATGTTTCTAAATAAACTGTAGTAAGGGACGCACCACTTGAATTTCTGGGGGGCTGGAAGTTTTGGTCGAGGAAAGATTTGTTTTTAATAAAAATTCTTCACTTCCTTGTAAGATTTTTTTGAACAAGCCAATTTAAAACAGTGGAGAAAATATTTTTTTTCACATAGTGAGTCAAGTATTTTTTTTTCAAAAAATCTCAAAATGTCATCATTTCCAAAACATTTTATTTGATTGCAGGATGAATATTGAATTTCAAAGTAACCGGGTAGCATCCAACTCTCCGTTTTCATACGTTTGTAACCAGTTGTTTTACTTTCAAGGCTTTCATGAATATGTTCATATTGAAATCCCCCATCATGAACACAAGTTTTTATGACAAATTACTACAGTGATGCAACACAAATAAACAGGTTTACACAAAAAACACACAAGATTGTTGGGAAACTACAAAGTGCATGACTCTGACAATATTGGTCTTTTCAGAGTAACCATGCAGAGTAAATCGTCATTTGAGTGCAAGAAAGTTGTATCTCTAATGGCTGCCCTAAGTTATTTTTATTCTATACTTTATCACAAGAATGTGAAATATCCCTCAAAAATTCCTTGTCTTATGTCAGTGGTTCTTAAAATGGTTCTTCAGGTGACGTGACGGTGTCACCTGAAGAACCATTTCAAGAACCACTGACCCAAGATTGGAGATTAGATAGTGTGCAGTGCAATCCAAATTTGCATATGACAAATGGCTGCTATTGCAGATGACTTTCTTGCACTCACATGACAAAATTTACCCCCTTCCCTGGACCTTTTCTTATCTTTCGTAACCAGTTTTCTAGGTTGTATGTTCGTCTCCCATTAATCAATCAAGCAATGATACACAGTACTTGCATGAAATGCATACCCCATGAAGGAGTCTAATTCGTACATTCCTCTATTGGGACCAACGGCTCTACGTGGCTTCTGAACCATGGAGCAAGTAGGTGGATTACAATTTTGTTTTCAGCACCATTACTACTGATTAATGTCAAGGCTTTCATAAATTGGTTAATATATATTGAAATCCCCCATCATGTATACAAATCTACCCCATGACCTTTTCCTACCTTTCGTGACCAGTTTTCTAGGTTGTATATTCGTCTCCCATCTGTGGATTACGATTTTGTTTTCAGCACTATTACTACTGATTAATGTCAAGGCTTAATTAATATATATTGAAATCCCCCATCACGCATACAAATTCCCCCCCCCCCCCCCCATGACCTTTTCTTACCTTTCGTGATCAGTTTTCTACGTTGAATATTCGTCTCCCATCGGTGGATTACGATTTTTTCTTCAGCACCATTACTACCAGTTACTGTAGGAAAACTACAAAGTGCATAGCGATATTGGACTTCAGAGTTGCAGGGTAAATCTACCATTGCTTGCCATACTCTTCTGCCGGAATAGAGAAAAATATTTTTTTTTAAAGATTAAAGAATAATGAGAAATCCTGAGGGTAATTGAAAAAGTTTTGGTAGCTATGTGTTGCATGGTTTGTTCAACTTTAATAGGATCTGGGGAACCGACCTTTGGTCAAAATTAGGGTATTTTTCTCCGAATTGAAGTATGAGGAAGTGCTTTTCCCGTAAAAATATGACTGTTAGAGCTTAACCCTTTCACTCTGAGAAAACGCCTAGGCGTTTCTAGTAAATAAAGAAATACTTACGAATTCACAAACTTTATGTTTATGTATCTTCCATGTTAAGGAAACAGTACATGAAATTTGGTATCATTTTAAGGCTTACTCTTTGCTCTATAATTTCAGCACTAGCTTTGTTGCATACCTCTCAATAAATGGCATTTATGATCATTTAAACATAGACTGGCTGAATCCCAAAATTGAAACTAGAAAAAAAAATCAGGGCTGAAAGGGTTAAAATCACGCAAAATTGGTTGAAAACTTTTTTTAACACACTTTTGAGTCATTTTTGCTGAAAATGGGGACTTCAAAACTGAAGTAATCTTTAAATGGGCATCTAGGGGAGCGGGAGAGGAGACTTGAAAATGGGGTATGGAGGGTGGCAAATATCCATACCTTCCATCAATGTTAGTGACCCACATCCAACCCCAGGGGAGAAATCCTGCTGAATGTGGACTTGAGTCCCATTCAGACCTATTGGATTTTGAACTTTATTTTGTTATGCATCATAGTTTAAGGTTTCCAATCACATTCTCATCTCCCAGTGCTCAAACGGAAGAAAAACATTTTTTTATGTCAAATTAAAGCCCACATTTTTCTCATTATAAATCCAAAATTTCACCTCCATATTCTTTATATGGGATTAAACGTAATGGTATAACTATTTTCTAAATATTTCTTAAGTACTTCCATAACGGCCTCATGTGCAATTTATAAAAGTGTAGCAGATACCTCCTATTAGAGTGCAATTTCGCTTCAATCCACTCCCATGCTAAAAGGTTGTATGTACAGATGTTTAATTTAGTAGATACTGCCGTAAGTTATATGAGAGGATTGGTCATAAACTCATTTGTGAAGGAGTAACCTGCAATATATTTGGTACATATACTGCATTTTTACATTGTTGGGCAGAGTCCAGTGGTAAGTTTGAAAAGATAGGCCTATATTTGTAGGTAATTTGTCTAGCAAACAATTTTTGACTCACCTGTTCGAATCCTGCTCCTGGTTTTGAACCATCCGCACAACTCCATTCGGCTCCCAGCAACCAAGTTCCTCGCAACCTCCAGTTATACACAATACAGCAGTCTCCTCCCCAGTGTCTAAAATTGGACTTGGAATCCTGAATGTCACCTTACACGTCATCTTATCTGCTGACATGTGTTCACTGGGATTGAGAGTAAATTTGTTTGTTTGTTGGTGCTATCTTTTGCCTTTTCTCACCCTTTCATGAGAGTTATGGATTGGCGCATTGCTGTCCGTGGTCATTTTGTAAGATCTCATGATTGAATCTCAGGTGTAGTGTAAAAATGCCTCAAGGTTGTATTCTTCAGGAAAAATTATGACATCAGAATCTGCAGGGGATCAATAAGAAAACACACAATTTTAAAGTTTAATTAAAACTGAAATTGATGCCCCAGGGGGGGCACTCACATATGTGGGCAGGGTATATATGTCCGGCGGTCAAGACCCCTTTTTCAGGCCGCCAGGCTGCTCACTAGATCCCCATTTTCAGCATGATTCAGTTCTTTTGACCCCGTTTTTGAGAAAAATTGCAAAATTTTAGCTCTTAACTGCAAAAATTGCGAAAATTTTCTGCTCAGGAGGCTATTTTTGGCCGAAATTTCAGTTCACTAGAACCCCTAAAATTGGTTTCATAGGTCAATTTTTTACAGAAAATCAGTTCACCAGACCCCAATTTCGGCGCTTCGCGCCTGACATACCTACCACTTTCAAAGTTGGGTGCCCCCCCCCCCCGGGATTGATGCATTTCTAACAATTTTATTTGTGATACATTACAGCAAAAAAAAATTGTTTGGTTGCCCTCCACCGACCCGACCCTATTTTTCAGCCCGACTCAAAACTTTTTTTTATTGATTTTTTTTCAAAATATATGCAAAACTTACCGAAAACTACAAAAAAATGTTATATTTTTGCTTTTTTTGTCATTCAACCCTCAAAATGTTTAGGATGTCCCAAATCACTACAGGAGGTATTTGATTGTTTTGATTTGGATGTCGCGGGGGAAGTTGTGAAGGCTGGAGCGGCCGATCGACCTAGCTAGCGGTCCGTGGAAGAGTATTTTAAAAAAAAATGACCGACTGACCCTCTCTGAAAAAAGCTGTGGAGGGCAACCAAACATTTTTTTTTTTGGCCTTATGGTCTAAAAATAAAAAATAAGAGTTTTTGGTATGAGTGGAAAGCCTGTGATCATGGTGATCTCAGCTTTGAAATGACACTACAATCATGACGTTTTGTTTTGAACCTTTGTGCAAAAATGCTTTGGATAATAAGACGGTGTTTATAAACACCACAAAGCGCTTGACAAGAGACTTAAATTACAACTATAAAACAGGGCAGTGTTCCCGCTAAGGCCGTATGTCGCGAAGTTGGCGCAGAAGCTTAAAAAATTGGCGCAAGGGGTTTCCAAAACAAAAAGTTAAAAATAAGGTTTTGGTTATAGACATCGTTCACTTATTTCAGTTTTATTCAGATTACATTCAAAATTAGCCTCATTTTGAGGTGATCTTTCCGAAATTGGCAATGGTGAGATGTATTTTTTTTTTCCCTTTTATGTCGCTTTGGCGCAAAGTCAAAATCCTTAGCGGGAACACTGAAACAGAGAAAATATTACGAACTTAAGTTTACCAAATCTTAAGACTAGGGTATTCCATGGTAACAGAATTACAATACAGACAAATTTTGGCCGTAATTTTATGTACTGGTGGAAAGTGTTCAGACCTATCTGATTATTCATTTCCTAATACTGCCTGGTGATACACCTTGTAAAATGTTTTCACTCTATATTCATCATAAATTCAACAACTCACTGTATCTCCTTAATATACAGGAGCGTACCGTTGTTGATTTGTGATGAATCCACAGTTGATATTCAAATTTAGCGCGTCACGCACGGTACTGCGTACACGGAGGTGCGTTTACGCAGTGCATATAAATCGGCGCACTGTTCATCGCGCGTTGGGAATTTGAGTAAGTGCAAGGACTGGCGCTTGGGAACAGTTAAAAACGACAAAGCAACAATCATTTAAAAACTAGCATTTTGTTTCAGATTCTTCAAAGTATTTTTTTATTGAGATGAGTATCTGTTAAATTGAAAACATTTAATTTAATTATACGTTTTCAGGAAGATTTTCGTTGTTGAAATCGCTTTCGTTGTTGTTATCGCTAATCAACAACTCTGCATCCGATGCGTCGGCGTATTTTTATCACACTCGTGCGATAAAAAATACGCAGACGCATGGATGCATCGTTGTTGATTAGCGATGAACAACTCTGTAGCATGTTTGAATACCTAAATCACCCACAACTAATTTGGAATGGATCAACCCTACGATCGATCAATATTTTGGAATATGGCGCACGTTAGAAAGTTGCAAAACATGAATATTGCCGTGAAGATATGGTGACTTTTCTGGAAGCTTAAAGTTAAAGGTACGGACATGCAAAATTATGTAAGTGCAATGTTTTGTGGTCATAATTCATGATGTATGAATGGGATTCATGAATGGGACTTCGGGTATGAACGTTTTTAAGCCCTTGACGTAGCCCATATTGGTCTATCGATCATATAGGACTTTTTGGCTCTTTTAAGAAAATGGCAAAATGCATAGATGCAGATAACATAATTTTACCATAACATAATTTATTCTTCTTTCCACAATTGTAATAAGACAGTATGTACATCAAGAAAATATACATATCATTTAAACAATAATGTGGAGGAGGACTGGAAAATAGGCCAAATGCCTGTCTGGTTCCAGACTCCTTTGAAAGTGGTTAAATTCTTAATATTTAAATAAACAATTTAATAAAATAGGTAGATCTATAGGTCTTACAGTTATTAGGTAGTATCAAGCTATTGTGTTTTGAGCAATTTTCCACAGCTTTCGACACCATAAACCACAACATTTTTCTTGAACGTCTTGCTAACAGATATGGACTCACAAACTTGGCTTTAAGTTGGTTTACATCGATCATATTTCAAAGATCGCTCACAGTCAATTGTTATAAATGACTCTTTTTCCAATCCACATTCACCACAGGAAGGAGTGCCACAGGGTTCAGTTATTGGCCCACTTTCATTTACCATGTACACTTCGCCTCTGGAGGATATAATTGCATCTCATGGTCTTGGTAAAATGATTTATGCTGATGACACTCACATAGATTGTCTTTTTTAACACAATGAACATACAATGCATTCTCAAACTTGAACAATGTATTGTTGATATCAAAACATGGTCTTCTGCTAATCATCTAAAACTCAATGAGGAGAAAACAGAAGTGCTAGTACATTACATCCAAATTCAGAAAACCGTCCCTTCTTTCAAATATTAACATTGCCGGTACTTAAATCAAACCCGTAAATCTGCTCGCAACTTAGGTGTTGTTGTAACAAATAAACTTAGCATGGAAACTTTTTGAGTTCATATTTGAATTCTACTCAAAATTTTGGCCTAAAAACAAGTGCCATTCTCTATTTGAAGTATCTTTATTTTTTCTCCCTTTTGGCAGTAAAACCTAAGTCGAATCTGAAACCATGTCATGTATGATACTGCATCTTACCAACGTAACATCTGTCATAGGGTACAAAAAACAAGTACTGCAATCGCGATTTGATGACGTTTTTTTCGAGCTGAGTTTACAATGTCGAACCGGCTTTTTGATAAGCAAACATGGCGGTATGAAATGCTCGCGTGGGGTTGTTTGAAATTAGTGCTGGGCGTATATTTTTTTATTTGGGTCGTATTTTGGGCACACTTAGTGAAAAATCGCTCCCAGGACTTGCATAATAAATGTGACCTTATGACCAGGTAGTGCCCAATCATATTTATTTGTCATTTACACGTTAGTGCACATCCGAGCATCGGCAAATTGCCTAAACTTTGAAACATGGGCAGATGTTGTTTACATGAGTGGTAAGAAGAGACGGACATTTCAGACATTTATCCTTTTAGTAGGATATGAGGCCAAAAAAAAATTGTTTGGTTGCCCTCCAGAGCTTTTTTCAGAGAGGGTCGGTAAGTCTGCTTTTTTTTTTTTAATACTCTTCCACGTACTGCTAGGTCGATCGGCCGCTCCAGCCTTCACAACTTCCCCCGCGACATCCAAATCAAAACAATCAAATTATACTTCTTGTAGTAATTTGGGACATCTTAAAAATTTTGAGAGTTGAATATCGAAAAATATAACATTTTTTGTAGTTTTCGGTAAGTTTTGCATATTTTTTTTGGAAAAAAAAAATTTCAATAAAAAAAAGTTTGGGTCGAGCTGAAAATAGGGTCGGTCGGTGGAGGGCAACCAAACAATTTGATTTTTTGGCCTGATGCATAGGCCTACTTACCGACTGCTATTGTGGTAGAGATAGATCATTTAATTAATGTTTTTTCATGCATATATACTGCAATGTCACTCAACCATATGGGGGTGGGGCAAAAATTTGCAAAGCAAAACTGAAAAGCGCTTGCCCCTACAGCTGGGGGTCCAGGAGAGCCCATAGAGAAAATAATCGCGAAAATTTACCTTTTTCAATGATTAACAGTGAAAAAAGACATGTAATGATTCTTCACTTCAGCGAGAACTGATAGAACAGTCGATGTGAGCATTTCAAGTGACATAAATAGTCATTTGAACGGTCACAAAACTGCGCTCGCAAATCTCATTTCAAACTTGATTCTCTCAGGCCTATAAAGATGTATGTACACCGTTAGGCCTGTGTTGAGGCTAAGTCTACATTGAACAACATTGCTTCCCTCTGTCTTTGACATAGGAAAACTAGAAGTAGGATAGCCCGATTTAGCACAGACTTCAAATTTTTTTATCGTATAGCACCGTCTTCAAATTTTTTATCATATTTTTTTATTTAAATTAGAAGTCTGAGCGTGAACTAGCCTTTTATTCCCGGGACGCCAGTAGACTGAATCGTCCAGTCACTGTCGTAGCGCATTGCGCTCTCACGATCACCGGAACGTTGTCGTAGTCAGAAGGATTCAGCCTAGAAAAACTTCATTTTACGGTTACAAGAAATCACTTTGTACATGTATAAACACATGAAATTTCTTTAAGTCAAACAAATGTTACAAAAAATCATCGATTTAATATCCATCAACAATAATTACGTAACACATAAAAGGCAATATCAGAAAGGTAAGTGACTTTTTCAAATCTAAACTTTGAATTTCTTCTGCGCTATATTTTTCACAATCGCGCATTGGATCAGTTGCTCCTGAGCCCGAACTTAGCTCAGAGTACATAATTGCGGAGGGCTGGGTACCAGCTAGGAGTAGGCTAGTTCAGATCATGTGAAAAGGAGTGAGGTTTCCCCATTCAATGGCAATATACTCCATTCATTTTTTTCAAGAACGACGCAATTCTGCAATTAGATAATACTTGATCGTGAAACCCGAACGACTCATCACTGTGATGATTTATCTCATTCGTCGATCGGGCAGGGAGCTAGTCCTGGCACAATGACTTGACTTAGTGTCAAGTCATGGGAAATGCCATGTAGTAAAACTGCCATTTAAGCATGTCTGTACAGACCATCTGAGGACTAAGTCCACACCTCAAATTCAACCAAAACATTGAAGCTGTTCACAATTTTTTTAAATTGTAAGCTGCTTGAGATGAGAGTCTTGTGCATCTTATGATAGGCGATTTGTTAACATTTAGAATCAAAATGTGTGATATTTCTGGGCCTAAACATGCCCTGATGTTGTAACATTGGTTTTCCGAATTTGACAACCTCAATTTTGTTTACGTCCAGATCATAAATTTCATCTTTGGGTTTAAATTAGGTTTACAATGATTCTACACTATTTAAAGATGTTGCCTATGCTGAGTGGAATTTTTTTAGGTTTTTAATTTTTCAAATACTTCATGTCAAAACTTAGAAAGCTTAAATGGCCAAAGTATTACACATTACTCCTGTGACCTAGAACCTGGGACTAATATTTTAGTCCCAGCTAGAACCTATAGAAATTACAATACCCAATGATAAAAGTCAATGATGTTCCATGGTCACAGCTTTGGGACTAGCGGGGAGCATACACAATTCTGTAGAAATTCACATGACTTTTCTCAATGACGCATTTTGTTGATCTTGCTTCTTGGTTTCATGTCTTTTGCTGATAGCAAATCATTTTCATATGTCATTATGCAGATGGAGCTCAATAAAATCGGGCACCATGGCATAGATCGACGATTGTTGACACTGCGTGATCACTGAAGAACGTGCAGGCAGAGGTAAAAAATATCATGCCAGATTTCGACTTAATTGGAAATAAATGAGAATTTCAAATTGTAAGTTTGTATTTTCTCACTAAAATGAAATAATCGCGTAGATTTTTGTAAATTGTGGATTTATTTTTTAACGGAGATAGCCGTAAGGTGCATTTCAAAATCCTGAACGATTGCTCCATTGAAATACGTTGTTGCAAGGTTGCCGAATTCACTTAGCTAGGCACAGCCACATCTGAGTCAAACACTATGACTTTCACTTGATAATTATATCTTATGTAAATCTGTGACACTAAAATACCCATTTTTTCACTTTTTTGTTTATAACTTTAAAAATATGCATTTTTTTGAAATTTAAAAGAAAAAAATGCGTCTAAGTTTGACCTTTCTGGTTCAGTTCAAATCAATTTTACCCCTCACAACAATTTAGGCTATGTGTGGGAGTAAGTCAGAAATCGTCATTTTAGGCCAAAATTGACCAAAAAACAGGCATTTTTGGGAAAAAAGTTAATTTTGACCCTTAAATTTGGTTCTGACAAACTTAAAAGTAGGTTTGACGAAAAATTTGATCTGTTTCACATAGAAACAGTTTATTCTTTTTATTCAATGAGGTTTGAATTTTTTACAATATGCGATCAGAATTGCCTATTTTGCTCCAAAATGAGCCTAAAAATGGGCGAATTTGGCCACTTTAAGGGCAAATTTGGCCACTTTTTAACTTAAAACGTTAATTTAATCCATTTCCAGTTGGAGTTTCTTAACCAAATTTTACACATATGTTTGATAGGGTATTTAAAACAATTCTGATAAAAAAAAAACCACTCTCTGGCAAAAAATGTAACATTCTGGGAAGTTTCATTATGGCACACTTTCAGCAAATTCTTCAATGGTTTCTTATAGGACATGATGGAGGGATTATCAGAAAATATACCCTATTCTAGCGATACAAAATTGCCAATAACTTGACTTAGCCTTGAGGAGTGACGAAATTTACTGATTTTGGTGTCATTTTATTTCTAATGAGATCCTCTTTCCAATAATTGAATAAACTCACTTCACTTGCATAAAATTTAAATCAGTTTGAATTTTTTTTGACTGTGTCTGTGCCTAACTTAGCATTAGTTGTGCTCACCCAACTTAATGGTCGGTTATTTTTACTAGCTGGCTTTTACTAAGTCGTAAAAAATTGTAAAAACACATAGTCACAGTCACAGACTGGTCACAGTGCCAGTGGGGCAAGCATCACTAACTTAGCATCAGTGCCTCATATAGGATATGAAGCACGAGTTCATTGCAAGCTAATACTGCACCTTGATGATGAAAAGCCAAATTTATAAAAGTAACATTGTTACAATAAGGGCAGGCGGTAGACGAAGTACGTACGTCACCTTTGTTTTCGCCTTGTTTTGTAATGATTGTAACTTGTAAGCTTACAACAAAACAAACAAACTTATTATTCACTGCTCATCAATTACGCTACCTGCAAACAAACAAAATATGTAAAATATTTATGAAATCCAAAACGTTATCATGGTTGGCTCTTTTTAATTAAAGAAATGTAACTTACTGATTGATTTGGTGACAAGACTAGGCAGTCGATCGCGA
>JXSR01S053235.1:41061-59861 GCA_000969725.1 Ophiothrix spiculata
TATTTTGTGTTAATTTTCACTATACAGATATTAAAATTCAAATAATGTAAATTTATGTACTATTACTTTTGGTGTAAGCTTATAGTTACAACATAAGTAAACTATATGTGGAAGACAACTTTAGAATAAATGAACAATTTCAGAAAATGAATTGAGCAGAAACAATTGGAAAAGAACATCACAAATTCTTGACCTCATGTTTACAATCTGAGCCATATGATTATATGAGCTTAAACTGAGTGAGTTGATACCTGGGCTCACTGCTAAGTCCGTGCAAGGAGAGATCAGGAGACTCTGCTATTAATTAATGTCCATGGGAGGAAAGATTAGGGGAACTGCACTAGTTCTATAAATGGTAATCAAAATATTATTAAACCAATTGACAATTGAACTAAAGTGGTAATTGGACTGAATGACATTTGACTAAACCGTATTCAAAATTTTATTGGGCCAAGTGGTCATTGGACTAAATCACAATGGACTGAACGTTTATCAAAAATTTATCAGACCAGGTGGTCATTGAACTAAATGACAATGGACCAAATGGAATCAAATTATTATTGGACTAAGTGGTCATTGGACTTAATGAGTATGGACTAAATGGTATTCAACATTTTATTGGACCAAGTGGTCATTGGACTAAATGATTTTGGACTAAATGATAATCTAAATTTTATTGGACCAAGTGGTGATGGACTAAATGGGTTTTGGATCACCCGGTCATTGGACTAATAGGTCATTGGACCTAGTGAGTTTGGACCAAATGACAATGGACTAAGTGGTATTGTACTAAATGGGTTTGGACTAAGTGGCGTACAACCGTACATGATGATGTATGAGACGACAACTGCATACTTTTTGTGGCGGCGGCTCACTAATATATGCAGGTTAGGTAATGCAGGTGTACTACTCGTCTAATCACTGAATAAGCCTAGACATTGGCTGAATAAATACTAGAAAGAGGAGGGCGATTGCAAGGCAGATTGATACTCCAAAAACAGACTTCTGATGCCTAAAAGGCAAAAATGCATCGATGTGCAAAGAACTTTCTCTTAAGAAGTAAAACCATGTATGAACCAAGTTAACGTTCTGTACAACAGTTGGTTAGGCTAATTAAACTTTTGGCTAATTCAAGTTAAGCCATAGTTGAGCTATCAATCTTATTCGATTATCAAAAGCTTATAATTTAAATCCTTTTTTAGACTTATCAGACCTTTGCTGACTATGCAGCCTCGTCGTCAAAAAATTAATATTGTTCCCAGTGATACCAGATGCCAAACTTGGACCAAATTTATATTTACAACTATCCTAGAAAAGTTATGACTTTACATTCGTTAAAAAGTTCAGTTAAATATATTGGAAGATTTTACTTTCAACATTTTTGTTCAATGCTTATTCGTATATTTGTTTATTTGTTATATATTCAGAAGATTCCGGAGAACAATAAACAATAAAAATAGAGAAACAATAACACAAAAATACTAAACAAAAAAAAAACCAGAGTTTAAAATCAAACAGCAAATCCGAAATATGCACGGATGACCCATTAAGTCTGCTTGCCTATGCAAACTTATTTCTAATGGGTCCGACACAAAAACAAAGACAGAAGTACCTGATCTAAACAAGGACAAAGACAAGAAGAAGGGACAACCAGAGGAAATAAGTCTCGTAAGTTGCTATTGCCCTACATGCCCCATGTGTTATTGTACCCATAGAAATCAATGTAATTACTTGCGAAGATATGCAGTCTAAGCTACGTAAAACCAGAATCTCATTAAACTGCATTTGTTATCTTTAATAATCAGTCAATCATCAGACAGTTTCTTACAAGAAGACTCTAAAATGTTATTTTGGCATTATTTGTAAAACCATTTACATACGTAGTGACCTAACCTAATTTTCTTAGTATAAGATCCTTATCACTAGATTGCCCTGACCGGCCTGCTCTACAAGTTTGATAGACTACAATACTTAAAAATGTTTGTGTTATTCCTTTAGTTATAAATATTTTCTTTAGGCACCATTCCAGGAAAACGTATGCATCGCTCACCGTGCGCACCATTCAATTTCATTAGCATGACAATTTTTGTATTTACAAAGATGTCACATTAGTAGGGACGGAGGGGGTGGAAATAACAAATAAAACGGAAATGCTTCGGCAATAGAGAAGAAAAAGTTGAAGCTTGACGGAAAATTAAAAAAATCAGCACTCCCCAACTCAATAGCACCACCCCAACAGCCCCGATTTCTAACGTTGCGTTCCTAAAGAAACTTATAATGCCCATGCACCCTTTGGACATTCAGGTGTAGTGCTGTTTTTATCGCACAATGCATCATGTCAGAACAAAATATTATATAGAAATGACTTCGAACGTGACTGTGTTCTAAAAAAATGTAGGGCGCGTAGCCCGAGGCGAGTAGCAAGAAAAAATATTTCAAAAACCAGTCTGTCAAAAACAGACAAAACAACATCATCATGCAAAACACTTTCTCTGGAAACGAGAGTGTCCATGAAGTCACTTCTCCATCAGATTGAGCAGGGCTATAAAGCTTTGACCTCTGGAAAAGCAACCGTTACTAATAGTTTCACAGTATAATATCATAACTCATCGAATCATCGGGTAAACCGATCTTCAGACAGAAAAATAGACAAATACGGAAAATCTTACTCAACTTAAAAATAACGTTTGCTGATAGATCATGGATGGTGAAACTTATTTTCAAAATTCTGTTTTTCTTTTGCGTGTTACATTTTATCTATCATATTAATACAAACATGATACATGTAACTAATAACAGGAGTATGTCAGGAATGAAAAATACTACAAATCTATATTATTCTAAATACTGATTTGTTCGATTTAGGGATCAGGTATTGTTATAAGTATTCATATAAGTCATCTTTATTAAAACACGGCTGAACAAAATGTTTAAAAAAAATGTTGAAAGTTCGATGGTCATGGGTTACAAACAGACTTTTGCACTTCTAAGTGTACTCTGATCAAGTTGTAGCTCACTGGTCATGCTTTCTATACACATGCCTATTAACGGCTACCCTGGAAAGTCTATCATGGCTTTAAAATTCGTTAACAAGTTAAGCTTAATATATCGGATCATCAAAAGCTTATAGCCATCAATTAGTCTTATATTGCTAATGCACTTTGCTAATGCCCTGCATACTGGACCCGACACCCAATATTATCCACGAAAAGTCATGCATTTTTGGCCTAAGAATGTACCATTAGATTTCCGGGGACTCGAAGAATAAAATCGTCTTGAATATGTATAATGGCAAGAAAAAAATCACCATCATGTCTTCTAAGACCGACAAAGAAAAAATAGGAAGAGAAAAAAGTCCCAAATGCAAAAAGAAACAATATTAGTCTCCAAATTTGGAAAGTCTGTTATGGGTTTAAACACGTTAGCAGGTTAAGCTAGATATATCGAATTATTAAAAGCTTATAATACAACAATCAATTATTCTTATATCGCTAATGCACTTTGCCATTGATGCCATGTATACAAGACCCATTGCTGAAAAGCCATTTTGCTTAACTCTCATTTATAAAAATCAACCCGAACATATAGTGCAAAAAAAGAACCTCGACTGGAACATGGCAAGAAACATCACCACATATCCTTTAACACTTAAGTGCATAAGGTTTTAGAATCCCTTTAGTGCACTAGGGGGGCGGGCCATATGGACCCTGGATTTTGAACGCTTTAAAAAGAAAAGGTCTCCACATTATTTACCCTTAAAACTGTACACAGTGATACACCAACTCAATTAAATTCAGATGAAACAAAAAAAAATTAAAAATCCGTCATTCCGTTTCAAAATGGCGCCCAGATATCTAATTCGTGTCAAATTTTCATTTTTTCCGAAAAAATTCCCGCCAAAAATTGGAAATCTGATTTCCCAAAGGAATTTTTCAATGAAATTTGGCTCATACTAGCAGATTATACTAACAAATACATTGCTGAAATAAAAATTCATCTTTATTGATGACTAAGTCAATGTCAACTGTTTCATTATTTTGGAACCAAGCACATTATTGTTTATTATGCTAATCTTAAGTTAAAGTCTTACATTATAGAGAGGAGTTGCCAATCTGCGTGTAAAACCTTCTTAGATGTTTTTGCTTATAATTCTATTTTTTCATAGGATTAGAAAATAAATGGTTTGATTTGAAAGAACAGTACATTGACTGCAGCAATCTTTAAATTACCTGAAAATATGAAAGGCAAATAGAATAACCTCTTCTTGCATTCCACATCACTTCATCCAAATTCTAAAAGTCTTCTAAATTAAGATAGACGCGTGAAATAAAATTTGACATGTCTTCCACATATCGTAAATCGATTTGGGTGTATGTAATAGACTGAGCACTTTTTCGAATACGGTATATTTGAAAAACTTCCTAACAGATGTTGTAATTTACCACCTTCACAACAAGCGACATAAAAGAAGGTGTCATCTGCAACGAAAAAAGTAACACAAGAACAAGATACACCGGTACTCCCCAGACTACCCTTAAAGGTACAGTTTCCATTTACATGGAATCCCACAAGATTTAGATGAGATGCACAGGATATTTGCTTCCAAAACAATCGTGACATCATGATGCTGCCTATCAAAATGGCCTGAAGCCGTTAAGTAGCCCCTTGGCTTAACCCTAATATTAAGTTAAACACCTTAGCGTTATATGTTTTGAAGAATAATATATACAACAAGGTATGATGACAATTCCAGATTCGCGGCGATGACCGTGTCGTGACGCTAGTTAATAGGCGTAACAAAAGTATGCATTGTGTTACAGAGTATACGCATTTTCTATCATATATTTTAGAATATGGTCGGCTCCGGCGGCCATCTCACTAATTTAGTATCAGTAATGACTTGATGCAAATAACAAATTGTACCCCTGTATGATTTATAAACCTTGAGGGTTTTTTACGTGCATTCATATTATTGGCTAATCTGCCACAGATTACTTTTTGCGCATGCTCACAATAACTAATCGCTTGTCTCGATTGGGATATGGTAAAGATGGCCCAAACCTGAATGTTTAAAACCCAATCAACTTGTGATCCGATCTGTCATTAGTTGTCATATGTCATAACGTCAAGTTCAAATGCTCCTTTATTAAAATCTTAATGGTATTGCCAATACAACTGGTAACTTGTTCAAAAGTTTTATCAATTTATTTGATTGAAACCCAAGGTTAAAGTTTATTAGAGGGATGTTGTAGTGTTGACGCGTCTGATTTTTGATGCGGTCAAATGGTGAAGGGTAACGATTTACCAATCATGCCAATATCCTACAAGCAATCACAGAAGCGTGATGCTGAAGGAAATTAATTAGCAATTAAGATATAATCAACAGGGTGTTTATATGAATCCAACAATTACATTCCATTCGTGGCAAAGGGTCAAGTTCATCTATGATACGTAATTATGCAAATTGTAATGGTGATTAATTCAAATTTAATGATTTGGTCAGTAAAAGTGCATGAAACCATAAATCAAATGAATTATTTCGTGCGTTTGATGTCGTCATTAGTTCGGCCAGCACGTGTCGCGAATCTCGCGCTTTGTTTTGTCATATGACTCACAGTTGGCTCTTTCCCGTGTAAAATGTGCTCAGCTTGATAACTGTAGAGCTTCATCAATTATTTTTAGGAGGAATGAAAAGCCATCCTATTTTGAGCTGACATTGAGAGGGGAAAAAAACATCTACACAGATGGTAAATTTAAGCTATATGATTCACCTATCTAGACGTTAATTAATTGAGGCCAGATATACTCGCATCTATTTTGGTCCGTACCAAACGTAGTAACCTATATGGTTTTGGTAATAAGCAAATATGTGAAACTACTTAGAGCATCCTACTTGAAATGACTGTAACATCTGCACCGGTATCTTTAGACATGTTTACGTAGGCGTTGAAATGGCTGCAAAATTCGTCTCCCGTAGACGAAGGAAAATTATATAAACACAAGAGTGCAAAAATGTAATTTACTCCATTGGGCATTCGTTATAATAGTGCAGTGCCCTGTACAAAATTTAAGTAAGTTTAACTGAAAAGCATATGATATTAATTTTATCATAAAGATGATGGAAATTGGAAAAATAGAATTTTATTACCTTTAATTTAAAAGAAATCCAGACACGTGTAATACATTTTTGTGTAAAGAGGTTAACACCTGAACGTGTCCACGTATATCAGAAAGTTATTAAAAGTCTCATATTATTATTATTATTTTTTTTTCTCGAATATTTGATCAGAACCATCTAAGGCAGAAAATCAGGAAGTCGGGAAACTTAAAGAAGCAAATTATAAGACATTGTTAAAGATTTTATTTTACCAAAGCAATAGTGAGACTATTCATGCTCTTATAATAGTAATGATTTTATATATAAAAGAAAATGATTAGACTGAACTGCTGTTTCTAATACCTGTAACTTGGAGCTGTTGCTATTAAACAATTTAAGACCCATCACAAAGATTTACATGCATGATTGAAATGGATTTTAAAAACAAATTCAGACACAATTAATCAATGGGATGTATTTAAAATGGGTTGCTGACCCCACAGACGTTATTGGTTCAAGACATTTTATATATTTATTCAGAGTGTTCTTCTAATTGTTTCACAAATCTGGGTCTGACAACAAATACTAGTAGTCAGATTTGAAGATTTTTAATTTTTTCAATGAATATTAGTTTGTTTGTTTTTTAAATTTTTCTTGCATCCATGTGTATGTTCTTATACCTATTATTTAATGCCATCGAAAATGCTTATTTGTTGAATGTTTGCAACCTAGAAAAATCGCAGGCAAATGTTCCATATAAAATCTCCTCACGTTCCTCCCCCACCCGACCTCAGGGATATTTACTTTAGAAACACTATTTATTTTTAGACCACTTGGTTTGCCAATTTTGCTTTCAATGTTTTCATGACCAGAGAGTTTTTTCCTCAGGGAATGCCATCCCAGACACTTAATTCCAATGTGACGGGGTTAAAAACCTAAAAATCTCGACTGTTTGTTGCGACTGTGAGACCAAGATTTAAAGAATCGGAAAAACAATATTGGTTTGGCTTTCCATATTCATGAACTACAAAAAGGCTCTGGTTACATTAAGGTCGGTTGGTCATCTATATACTGTTCATAATTTGAAGTTTTATTTATCAGAATTACGATTTATTTTAAGGTGACATCTGGTGAAAATATTTAATGGTGTAATTAAGAAATTTCGTCGTTAATTTTATTGATACTATACACTTGTGACCGGAACCTCCTGATAGTTATAGAAATAGCCTAAGCTATTATAGGCCTAAATACAATCCAAACAAATAAAACATTACAATTGCAAATCCTTCTGTGAAAGAGAACTGCTCACTTACTTAAAGTGTGTTCCAACTTGCGATAATGGTTTGATAACAGTATTCCCCCATACTTTGTTTACTCTAGCCTCGACTTCGGAAAGTCATTAATTAGAATACAAATTAAGTGATAAAAATCGCCATATTAATTAAGAAACTAATCACAAAAATAAACAACCAATTTGTACTTATATAAATTATTGAGTAAAATTGATCTTAACCCACCCTTGAACTTATAGAAACCTTGACAACACTTACTTATCAGTGACAGACACATTTTCAAACTATTATCTTACCGCGCCAAAATATTATTCTAATCAAATTTTACTAATTGGTAATTTTCACAGCTATTCCGTTTATACTTTGCTTCAATCCATAGACGAAAGGGGAAGGGACGCTCGCGAATATGTCACAGGGTCCAGGGCAAAGGCCAGGGCACTCATATTTGGAAGTGACTCGTGTGTTTCCGCACCCCTAAGAAGTATTCAAGTTGAGTCCCAGGTACTAAATAAAGTAAAGGTTTCTTTCAGTGAGGACCTTTATAAACGGTAATAGGGAGCCATTTGGTGAGGACTATGAAAAATTTATGGGTCTTTTGGTAAAGCCATCAATGTTTTGAAAAAAGGGGGCATTTAGTATGGCGCTAAGATTTAGTGCAAAATTGGAGTATAGTTCCGTTGAGGTGCTATAAGCTTCATTATGTTTAATGGACTAATGATCCTTGCGTATACAAGAAGCGTTGCACTCAAACATCAATTGTCCGAGAAAACATAAAAATGACTCGAAAAAGCTTAATGAGTGTTCAAATGGAGATCAATATTGCCGCACATCAAACTATCGCACATCTCCGTCACATACTTGTTAATTGAATATTATACCCTCCCCTGGTCCTGAATAAATCCAGGGTTGATCACTTTGTCCCAGGCCAGCCATTTCGACTTGTTAATGTTTTGATTAAATTTGACCAACAACATGAATCCGGTGTAATGGCACCTTGGATAGTACTTTGTATTTTCCTAACCTAATATTACAAAATATCTAGTTAAGTGTAATTTTATATTATTGTTATCAATTGACATTATTCGATTTTATGTGGGAATATTAACTGCATGTGATTTGAAAAAAAACAACCTTATATATAAAACAAACGGAATAAAACAAAAACATTATTTCTAAGATCACTTTATACCATTCGCAGGTCAGATTATATAAGTTAAGGGTATATAGTTCTCTCCCTCCACGGTATCCCAAAAGCAAATTATCCCGAACAACTCGTGTTTGATAAGCCACTATTGTACGATGACGATTGCAAATTATGCCAAATACCACAGCCAATCATATGGTCGCAGCCACTAAGTTGTCACTGCTCATTACGCTTCATTGACTAAGTGAGCTGCGCAGTTTGACATAAATTCATCAATCCATGACGAAAGTTTGAGTGGAGCGTCACTACTTGTGAATATGGATAAGATTAAAAAACAATCGATAAAAAATTAAAGCGTTTGGAACCATTTCCATCTTGCTTAAGACTCATTCAAGGGTAACGGTTAATCTTGTTTATGGACACTATACAGTAGGACAGCCAAAACACGAGATCAAAGGATGCCGACAAAATTATTAAACACGGGGACTTTGCGGTTTTTGTTGTAAAATTGCAACTTGAAACTAAAATGTTTGTTTACATTTTTGTTCTCTGAATAGAAAAATATCCAACGCTCTACAGTATTCAACATTATTTTAATTCGTTAGAACAAACTTTGATTTATAAAAGCCGCCCATTTCCAGAGATGGGCACACTCTAGGAAAGCATGAAATTAACAATAAATAACCATAACATAAGCCTTCGATTAATACATTTTACTGCCATTTTTACATGTCTTTGAGAGTTGAACGCGTAATTTCCTCTGCGCGATGTTTAGAAAACCCGCGTGGAGTAGCGCAACGCGGAAGATTTTACGCGTTTACCCTTTTAATTATGCAAACGCGATAGGGCCCAAAATTAAGAAGTGTGGGCTGATGGGGTAAAAATAGCGACATGATATTGAGAATCAAATAAATATCAACAAAATCCTTTCTTGTCAATTATCCAACGCGACTTTGGAAAAACTAATACGAATAGGTTGTAGATCAGCAAAAGATCTTTATATTTCCAGAAATTCAAAGATGGGCACCTCGTAGTTTTTAAAATAAAGGTGATACGCAGTTCGGCTGGATCGGTTTTGAAGATAATTCTGTGCAGTTTTCTTGCCGTAAATTTTGGACAAAAGTGATTTGTTCAGGTATTAAAACATCTTTAATTTCAATGATTTTAATTAACCATATAGTTTGACGTCTTTGCGGCATAATCCCGTTCAGAGCATTTCTTTTCATGAATGCATATTCGAAAACGAAATTTTTGAAAAATATTGACCTTTTGGAGTTATTTTTGCTTGTCAAAACTGCTGCGTAAGGCTACGCGGGACATCGCGTAATGTTTAATAATTTGACGCAAAAGGCCGTTGGCTGTCCTACTGATATTACTCCTTTAAAAAGTTTGTTCTTCGTTGTTTGAAAAGAAAGGGAAGGATCCAAAAATACCATTAGTAAAATACTTTAGTGTTTGAAATGAGCTATCAGCAGCTTGATAATCGATGTTTTTTAATGAAATACAGACGACTGCCGATGATCCATCAATCAGTGTAAAAAGAACCGCACGTGTGCTCATCAATTTCGTTGCTATCTTGTCATAACAGTTTGATGAGCTGTATGTCATCATTTTTCTCGACTAAGATAAATAGTCGTGCATACTAAATCTTACTAATGGACCTAATGATTTCATAATGTTGTAAATTTGTACCAAAATCATAGACACGTAGTTAAGAAATGAAATAAAACTAAAGGGTGATCATCTGCAAGCATTTGTAAAAAACATTGACATTCTTTTTATATAGATTAATTATTTGTAATTTCCGAAATAACAAGCAATATTCTTTGTGGCACAAAAATACGTATACACATGTATTTTCCTTTATGTAACATATCTTTATATGCCATCGACCATTTATGATTACTTATAAAACCAAGGAATAAACACCTCCATTAAGAATTTTTAAAAATCATTGACACTCTTTTTATGTGGATTAATCATTTATAATCTCCGAAATGGCAGGCAATATTCTTGGTGACAAAAAATTCCCTTTATAAGCCATTAACTTTTATGATTAGTTATAATAAGTTATATATGTATAAAACCATAGACCCTAAAGGAATAAACGCCTCCATCAAGCATTTGTAAAAACCATTTACATTTTTTATGTAGATAAATCATTCATAATCTCCAAAATAACCAGCATTATTTCTGATGACAATTGCAAATATTGCGTTAAAACGTGTGAGTGTGCATTTTCCTCATGTAACATTACTTTACAAGCCAATGACCATTTATGACCAACAGTTTATCCGTTCAAATCATATATATTTCCTGAATTATTTCCAATGTTAGAACTACAAAATATGATGAGACAAACACATTAGCATGGTTTAAAACAAGATTTGAGCAACTTTGAAAATTTCGGGGAAAATTTTCCCTGTAATGGCGGTCATTTTGTTTATTTCGTGTTCAACACCTTTTGGGACTCCAATTTATGTCCACTGTTGTTATAATAATTATGTTGAGATGTCATTCTAAATGTGGCATATGATATTTGTTGACTTCCTAAAACTGTACCTGGAATTTTTTTAATTTCAAAAGTGCTACCAAGGTCAAAAGTAAAGCTTTGCTCATCAGCTTGTTCTCGGGCTTGAACCGGGGCTTGAACCTGCATGAAAAGCAATGTTACATCAATTCAACACATCACGGCTTGTTTACTGAACTATTCTTGATGTGTTGTTGTCTGTAGATCAGTAATAGCTAGTAATTTGTTGTATCTAAACTTGATCGTTGGTCGCCCGGGATTGGTCGCCTTGCTGATGAAAGTCTTTCCCAAAAGCCTTTGCTGTACTGTGAATTTACACATACAGCACGCAAAGACAGAACTGAAGTCTAGCTAAAACTGAAGTTTCGCATAACCCGACAAGTGACGCCACAATACAAAATTGAGCTTGGGATTATTCCCATAATTATTGCCGGGAATTATTGGATCCAATTGGTATATCCTTTCTCATAACAGTTGATACCAGATTGAAAGATTGGTTGGCCTTGACTTTGAAACAGCTTAATTTGTCAGGGTGTAACGTGTGTGAAGCTGACGACAGCCGATCATTGATTGCAAGATTTTAACATTTGGAATAGTAATTCAATGGTGAACTTGGATTTGACTCAGTCACGAGATCCTTGTTGTGAAGCTTAGTAAAACATGGATGTATTGAAGCGGTAAAATTAAAAATGTTTCGTCAAAAAGGAGTGGAAACAAAGAAGTCCAAATCCTTAATGCAAAACCCTGATTTTAATATATTGGATCAGATGGATAATCATTTTAAAAATATAATCCAGGTGTATGAAGAGCCCGATAAAGAGACAAACACACGCAAATCCGAGATGAGCACCCAAACACGCAACTGAAATAAGACCATGTAAAAAATGGCCAATTCCTTCGCATGATACCAAGTGGTAGTACAAAAATTGTTATGACAACTATATTTGGTAAAATGTACCTAAAAATAAATATTTGTGGAAACATTTGTGACTGTTTTTGTGATTTGTGTTCCGTTCCACTCTATAACATTCAAGCTATATACTTTTAACATCTTATGAGTGAGATTTGAGAGTGTACATCACTGATACATGAGAATATTTCAGTTTTTACCCCTAAAAATTTATTCAAAAATGACAATTTCTATATGTGAAACAACATGCATGAAAGAGCTGTGTTTTAGTTTCTAAAAGTAAAAAGTTCAAAGCCTATCTAATTAAATGTTACTTGAGCTTTCCATGAAATGTTTGTTTGTCTCTTTTTTCCCTTGCTAAAGCTGATGTATTTTAATAAGATACAAACCATATTTGTCACTCTTTCGAACTCTCCAAATTACATTTTAGTTAAATTCTCATCTATGCACATACTTATTTTACCCATAGCTGCCCGTAAAACCTTTAACCGTGATAGCTAAAACAGAATCAGAGAGCTCTCGACGAAATACCTTTGGATTATTCTGGTCCGATTATTCGATGCGTTCGCACATTACTGGCAAGCAGGCAATGATGTCTTTGCACTTTTGTAAGCATGTGGATCATACTTAAATGATCATATATTATGACAGAACATGTCATGTTCAATAATGTAAATTAATAACAGACACGTGATATCACTACAAACATGTTACATCGATGAAGTTACATTGTGCTCGTTCTTGGGATGGTTGTAATACAATAAATACAATAATGGCTTTTTGAGAATACAACCTTTCTTGATTAAACACCTATAGCACGAGGTTTAAGAAATTACCTAAAGTACAAGGATAAAGATGAAATTTAACGATTTAATTTTTGTGAATTTTAGCTAAGGGAGGTAAACCCCTTTTTCGTTTTTCTTTTTGGTCCCATCTGAAAGCTGAGATTTTAAAGTTAAAATGACACCTTGCTTTTGGTTATTGGATGTTTGGTTGCAGAGTTACATTCAAATTGTAAAACTGTAGTGCTGAGAAAATCGAGTTTAAAGTTTTTGTACCGAGTAAAACTGTAATGGAGAGAGGATTTTTTTAATCATATCTTTCTTATGTTTTGAATGTTGTAACCTGATTAATATGATAGAAAACACTTCAAAGACAACGTTTCTGATGAAATTAGAAATTCGACCCTAGACGTGATTTTTTAACCATGCTCAGCTTCAATGGTCGGTATCACGTAATTTACTATGCCGACCTTAACCCTCAACGGATGATCGCCGATTGCACCAAAACGCAAAACAAAGCGACCCTGAGCATTTAGGTAATAGTTTTTACATCCTTTGCAGTCATTTTGACGGAAAAAAATCGGGGGTACCACCTAAGGTGGGGTTATGTTAAGCTGTCAAAGTCAGTGGGTAGGGGGGGGGGGGGGTTGCCACCTCGAACAATTTTAAATCGCCATTTTGAAAAATATCTGCATGCTATGGACTTGAAACTTACAGAACATGTTAGAATTGTTGATTTCTTCATTTATTAGCAAAAAAAACGACGAGAATCGGACATTTAGAACTTTTATAGCGATTTTTTGAAAAAGTGGCCATTTTGCCAAAGTCTATGAAAAGTAGTAATGGATGTCAAGCTACCACTTAAGATGGCAACAAAATAAGCAAACCTATTTGTTACAAAAAATCTCACACCGGGATTACTTGTATTTAATCATCAAATTATGTCTTTGGATAGATATCCACTTGAAATGACGATGCTTTCAATGTACTCAATGAAAAGTATACAAGAAATAAGACAACCTTGTCTAACCCCACTTCCTTTATTCGTTTGATATTGATAATATCTTTTAGATATTACTCATTTTAAAAACCACTTTAAATTGGTATTCAACTTTAACTTTTGATTGGGCTTGCATAGGTAAATGTTCAATAAGCAACAAAGTACCTATCTAGACAGGTTTTTTATTAGTTTTTATAGAAACAATGAGTCGGATAATTTTATATAGTAGCGTAACGATTTGTTCAGTTTTGGGAGTCTTTATCCGACTCCAAAATGACAGTATCAGATGTGTTATAAATTACGAGTAAAATGCACATTACACAAAGATGAAAACGTAGGTGTTTGCCCGATATGATTTCAATATTTCCAATTTATTTTGATGTAAAAAGCATCTTGAGTTTCTTAACAAGCCTTTGTGCTGCCATAGTCTCATGCCAAAACAGTTGAGTGGATCACCTGCTACAAAATCAAAAGCATTTCGTTTTCGCAAAACCACACAAAACTATGACATGTATTGCGTGCGATCTTGAGACGTGAGCTAATGTGAAACATGATTAACATCATGTTATGTTACAAAAAATGTCATATCCATACACTCTTAGTGTACTAGAGGGATCATGGTTGTGGATAAAAGTTTGCAAAGACCACACCATGTGATAGCTTTTACATCAATCTGTGCAAATATTTTTCCCGGACACCAATCGGTACAAAAATGTATTACGATATATGATTGTGAATAATAATCTTGACTTAAATTCACCCATATTGTGTATTTTTGACTCCAATGTGTATCAACCTAAATTTTACAAGCATATTTCCCTCCTTTACACAGTTTTAGGCGGGTATAATTGAATCAACGTAGTAATTGTTTAATCTTGAAGCATGATAACTTGCACAAAAAATGGTATTTAGAATTTTTTGGGTCGTTTGCTTCTCTTTTGTTTCAATACTTTGCACTTGACATATAGCTTTAATGGCCATCTTCCAAATTCAGGTTTAGACATTTTAAGACCGGTCATCTAGAACCAGCCGTAAATGCAGCCTCGTTGTCATTTTCATTTTGTTTTTAATATTTGCAAAAATTATGTTATAAGGAATAAAATGACGCCTCTTTGAACTTCACTCGTTTTCCAGAAGCCAGGTTATGGTCCGTCAAAGTTTGTCAGGGAGTGAAACGTGAAACTCAGATAAACGCGTTCAAAGATCAGTATAAGCCCTATATATTTTCTGTTTTTATTTCCGATCATTGTCTTGAAATGAAACTTTCCAGGTGTTTTAAAGAACAGTCGAATCTGCCAATACAATCAATTTTTAGGACATTGGTTACCTGGTTAAGAATCAGTCTACGAGTACTGTTTTTTGAACAGCATTTCATGACTTTTTAAAACTGAATTGTTATGTGCGTGTAAATATTCGAAGCATCAACTTCAATGTTTGAATTACTTGGCGTAACACAGATGTTGTGGGTTCGAGCCCCGGGCCGGGTGGTTTTTGTCTCCTTGTTTCCTTGGGCAAGAAACTTTACTCTACTTGCTCCGTTGTTAGGAAGTCACGTAAAGCCGTTGGTCCCCTGTACGAATAGACTCCTTCATGGGGTATGCATGTCATGCAAGTACAATGTATCATTGACTGACTGACTGACTTTAATGTTTTTATTTTAAATAAATAATTGTGTTTTACTTTTATCTTGTGTTGTGCACAGAATCATTACATTACAATCGGGTATATACGTTTATGTTATCATGTTGTATAATTATAGTTCCCACGCGAAGATTTTGTTAAAGCTTAATGCGTACAAATTAGTATAGAAGCTCGTTAAATCTTCAATAAGCTACTTGAACTACAGAGAGTCTGAAAAACTAATTAGGAAAGACATGAACTTTTAAAACATTATAACACATTAATAAAAAATATATGAACGTTCTTCAGATCAATAACAATAGAGGGTTTGCACGTGACGTCATCGTACTCACAACACTATTTTCATTGGCCGGCAAACAAAAATTCCGTCATATTATAATCTTTTAGCAGTATCACGATACCAGATCATAACTAATGATGACAAGAATTTACATTACATTTATTTAGTTTAATTTTCAAGTCATGATTTGAAGTCAATCACAAGTTTTAGCCGATTTTGATATCTTGTTTAAACTACTCCGACCCCACCAAGATGGCGGCGAGAACGGTCAGCGTTTATGGTGCGCATCTTGTCGTGCAAACCCTCTATACGAAGAATATTATATCTCTCTAAATGTAAACGAGTGAAAATTTCACTCTCCAAAAGAGTGAAACTCTTATAAACCACTTCTTTTTTTCTAGTTGTTCTTCGTTTAACTCCTCAAACGAGTGGAAATTCATTCTTTTTGGAGTGATTTTCAGTCTTTATGAGTGAAAATTTTCTGTTGAACATACAAAACCACTCCTTTTTGAGTGGTTTACAAGAAATTTTCACTCGTTTACATTTAGAGAGATATACATCGTCACACTACTAAACTTTTCGCCGAACTCATGTTTCTAGTGTTGACAAAATTGAGAGAAACCGTCTAGATTTGTTTACACTCTATATAAATCGTGAAGTATATGCAGTAAGCATCCGATTAACGCACATTAACTAATATGATCGTACGAGCAAACAAATTAGTCCGTATTTTTCGAATTAATTTACAACGTACCCAATCTTGCTGAATATTCAAATAAACTTAATCTGTGAAAATCGGAAAACATTTTAAAGCATTTTCATATTGAATGGGTCCAATTCTACAAATTTAGCTATATATTGAATGGGACCTATTCTAAAATTTTAAAAATGAAATTTTGAATCTTATCTGCCTAAAAGTTTTGTATATTTTTCATAAAGACAGAAACATTTTGGCAGATAGAATTTAAAATTTCATTATTAAAATTTTAGAATAGGTCCCATTAAATATAAAAATATTTTAAAATGTTCTTCGATTATCACAGGTTGCCCCAAAACTTGATTCAAAGGTACAGTAAAGGAATTGAATTATGACCTTACCCGAACTGTACTGTTGATTTCATCTTTTACTATTGAAACATACATATTTTGTTAAGCCATACAAACGAACCCTATTCTAGCGATTACATTCTCCTCAAGTGTTGTCATGGAAACGCAGATAATATAGTTTCTTGGGACTGTTTGAGCAACTCCTTAAATATATCCAGTTTTTTTTGTATTTCTCAAAAACAGTTTTGGTAGAGTTGGGGTTTTCTTGTAAGTTTCTTGTTATAGCATATTCATTTACTAACCGTATACTCAGTACGTATATGTCATGTGCAACACCTGTTAAAATGTATATAGCCTAAATACTCTGGCAAACTTGTCATTAAGATCTATGAATGATAGATTAAAGATCACCTGAAAAAACAACAGTAAGAATTCGTCAGCAGTGAATCCTCTATCTTGTCAAATTTAATTAGGGATGTGCTATTAAATCTGTACAGTCCACGGCAGGGTTGCAGTACACAGCCTGCATTAAATAACACACTTGAACAGCAATAAAGATCCATTTTTAGGAGATTTAGGCACATGCTTCTTGTTATCAATAACCTTAGCCTTCACATAATGAATCAGACGCTGTCCAATACATGCACGACCCACCGCGCCGTTTGCACATCCGATTTTTTTTTTACCATAACCCTGCCAAAGTATTGTTTTTTGTCTAGTTTCTTAAACTTGCCATGCTTATGTCTGCTTGAAAGTGGTTCTCCCTTCCCAGGTTTATTGCTAAGCAATTAAGTTGACCATGATCTTGCTTTAATCTGTTTATATGCTTTGTCACAATTTATCAGTATGATATTACTTAAAATAGCCAGGGAGATGACATTTATGATGAGATTAATGGTGCAGCAAAATTGATAGTTCTGGAGAGTGTAATATCAACATGCCAGATGCCAAAGAATACAACAATTATTACCAAATCTTGAATATATGCACATACCACATATAACTTGTTTGTAACTATATGCATATAACATGAGTGTTCCTTGATCGTTTACCATTCAGGGTTTGGGTTCAAACCGCTGTCGTCAGAAAACCGTGATAAACATTTTACTAGATCTTGAGGGCTGATGCTGAGCTAGCCATAATATACGCACCCTAAAGTTCCCCGATATATCACTCGGGTTTATGCAACAATCGGAATTAAATGTATTGCCCCGGGGGATGTCACTGCCAATGATTATACGAGGTCACGATCATTTGCCAAAAAAACACCTCCTATTTGCCAAATATTAGGAGCGTTGTTTTTGCCGAGAAATCGTATAGATGGGTCACATAATCACGATCTATTATAGAGATAGACTATATCCTACTGTACTTTGAGTATCTGCGTGCAGAATTATTTGAAGAACCCCTAACACCCAACACCTATCCACCCCATCCCGAGGATCTTAATTCGGAGTTCTGGGTTGTTTCGAAAGATCCCAGATGCAAAACTAAGAGGAGAATAATGCAAATGCTTCCTAAAAAGGACAAACTTTCAAGAAATTATGCAAGGGAAGAAATACATGCTATAATTTCTTAGGCTTTATAGCCCACCCTATATCTGAACCAAAGTTGAGTGAATGCGGACTGGAAATTAGAATGCACAGCACTGGCGTAGCAATAGGGTGGCATGGGTGGACAAAGTCCATGGGCCCCCAGGGATAAGGGGCCCCCTCACATAAAGAGAAAAAAGGAGAAAAAGAAGAAGAAAAAGAAGAAGAAAAGGAAGAAGAGAAAGAAGAAGAAAAATGTTGTCGTGGCCCCAGGGAAAAGTGAGTTATTGAAGAAATCATGAACGATGAATAGTTATATATGGGGCCCCGTTTATATAGTTATGGAAAAGGCTTAAGGTGACCTTATTCAAATAGCACCTATATAGAATTGATAAAGGCCCCTAATGGTGCATTTATAGTCCACCGATTTCACAACGATTTCATCGCACGACGTCTGTCGATACGCAGTCTTCAAACGCGCTGCGCATATTGCGCTATAACTCTTGAAGACTGCGTATCGGTAGACGTCGTGCGATGAAATCGTT
>JXSR01S053235.1:60026-72098 GCA_000969725.1 Ophiothrix spiculata
ATCTATATAGGCCTAGCCTTATGGAAAAGGCGACCTAATTCAAGTAGCACCTAGAATTGTTAAAGGCCCCTCAAGGTCCATTATGAGGACCGCCTGTATTATTGGAGAGCTGTCGCGACGGGCCCAGGGAAAAGTGAGTTAATGTAGAAATCATGAAAGATGACTAGTCATGGTGCCCCCAAATTACGTGATTTGCACTTTGAAGTTTCAAATTTTCTATCCTCTAAGGGTGGGCATCCCCTCAGACCCCCTTATACGGTACATTGTTTTTCAAATGTTTCTATCTCCTCAGGGGCCACATCTCCCTCAGACACCCCTACATATTGTTTGTCGTTTGATAGGCTCATATTAAAGTATTTTGCCCAGATCGGGATTAGACGAAAATATATAGTACCAAATGGCGTGATTTGCACTTTGAAATTTCACAATTTTCTATCTCCTCAGGGGCACATCCCCGTCAGACACCCCTCCATTTCTTTTGTCCATTGCTAAATGCATTTCTCTGAACTAAACTGCTCAGATACGGATTAAAAAAGTGCCAACTTGAAACATGAATTAGATGAAAATATATGCACCAATTGGCGTGATTTGCCCTTTGAAATGTCAAGTTTTTGTATCACCTGAGGGTGCACATCCCCAGACACCCCTCCATATCATTTGTCGATTGCTAAATGCAATTCTCTGAACTTAACTGCCCAGATAAGGATTTAAAAAGTACCAACTTGAAACGGGCGAAAATATTATGCACCAAATGGCGTGATTTTCCCTTTGAAGTTTTAAATTTTTATATCTTCTGACAGACAACCATTCTATATCATTGTCGATTACTAATGCAATTCTCAGGACTATAAAACTGCTCAGATATGGATGAAAAAGTGCTATAACTTGGAGCATAAATTAGACACAGACATATGCACCAAATGGCGTGATTTGCACTTTGAAATGTCAAACATTGAAAACTTGCTTTTGGTAATAAATATCAGGGGCCCCGCACTGATTTTTTGTCCATGGGCCCCCGATCTCCTTGCTACGCCACTGATGCACAGCCATAATCAAAAACAAACACACCCTTAATAAGAAACGAGACATACTCGGATCAAAATCCCGCCCTTCATCTAAAAATAAGCCTTCTTAAGACAATCCTAATACCAAACACTGTTAATCGTAATTCCATTAAACTGTAAAGGATCAAAGGATATAAAAAATAAGATTATTCCATCCTCAATTTGTGTCAAAATGGACTAAAGGATTATTTCAAGGTGTCCCATAATCATGTCGAATCCAAACAATATCCAGAAAAAGGTTCTAAATACAGATTCATTTTGACATAATCGCAATCGCCAATCATCATAAAATAATCTTAATTTCGTGACTTTGCAGAAATAAAATCAGGATTAAGGAGAGAGTCCAGCAACTTTGTCTTGTCAAAACGCTTTGTAATGAATGGTTACATAGACCATTTGCTGTATGCGTAATGCTTTGTGGCAGAAATCTGGCAGTGAATTCTGTCAGATCATTGTGTTCAATTTGACACAATTTTAAATTCTGGCACGACAACATAACAGCTCCTTATATACGAGTTATATGATGTGTCAGAAAAGCGTGTAGTCTGTCCTACAGACCATTTTTACCAGGAACATGCTAACACATCACCCAGTCACTTACAACCACATCACAAGCACATCACCATGAGCACTAGTGCTCAAACGCTGCGCTCCCTCGGAATCAAAGTGCATTCGGCGCTTGTTGACATAACTCGGGCCTCACGCGCTCGTTGGTCCGTGAGCCTGAATTTGCAAAGAAGCCAAGATAAAATGTTTTCGAAGGCCGTTTATCAGGTTATATTTGTCTCATGTTTTTTTTTTTTTTTTTTTTGAAAAAGACAGTTGAGACCCTTAGTTTTTTCACGTAAACGTTAGCGTATGACGTCATGTTAGCCGTTTTTTACCAATCATTGACGATGGATCATGCCATGAATGTTAAGGTGAACGTTTTGAGAAAACTAAGGATCTATAAAAGAGATTGTACGGCAACGTTAAAGTACACCGACATCATCTCAACCGCAAAGCTACCAGATATATAATACAATAATAAGTATATTATCAATATACTCACAGATTACCTTCACTGAAACCTCAAAACTCTTTGGTAAGTATATGCAAAGTGCTCTTAACCGTCTGTCACCTAGACTACGACAATGATGACAGCCTGTCTCCCTTGATCAATCTTCCTATAGTGATAATGCAATCCGAAATTTGATTGGCAATCGGAAATCTTTCTAATTCTTGGTCCGATTAAACTATAACGTAAACACAGGTTGCCCAGTTAGAAAAATAGTCTGTCTTCAATGTCTGTGTAATGTATCCGTTTATCAATTCCCATAGCAAATCTTAAAATTTAAGGTTCAATCCCCTTATGTTTAAAACTCCTGACAAATAAAAACGAAAATCTTAATAAAAGAAATACAGGATAAGTAAAACAAAATAAAGACTCCCAAAAAAGTATCGCCTCGTCTCGAAAAAATGGCTCGTGCGCCAATACGGTACTCGCAAACGTAATTTGAAGATATTGTGAACAAGAGCTGGCATTTCAGCTTTCATTTGACACCCTATTTCTGATAATTGACTGGGAAACACCGAAGTTATGAACATTTAAAACCCTCGAAGTCAATTTTTAAAAGTTGCTAATTTCATTTTTTGCACTGTACAAACCAGTAGCGCAGATGTAAGGATCAAGATGAGGTGAGTTTGGTCACTGAAGCTTGCGTTTGTTTCCAAACCATATGTCATTGGATTCTAACCATCATCCATCAAGATATTGTTTTTGTTTTCATCTTTAATGATGAGAAACAATATAAAACTTCAGATTCAACTGGTAGGCATTACTAGCCTTCAAAACATCGCACACCGTTATTCGTCCTCTGTGTGGTCTGGTAGGTCTGGTACCTGCGCGATGTCTTTAATGCCAGTAATGACTACCAATTGAATGTTTCTCTCGTTTTATGTCGTTTTCCATTTTTTATAACAATGAATTAATGAACAATTTATGAATAAACCCATATCTTGATGGCTTTGCCTAGATACCAATGACCGCGTGTTCCAGTGACTAAACTCACCTCATTATCATCCTTACTCTTGCGTTACTGGTTTGTACAGTGCGAAAAATGAAATTAGCAACTTTTAAAAATCGACCTTGAGGGTTTTAAAAGTTCATAACTTCAATGTTTCTCAGTCAATTCTCAAAAGTAAGGGGTCAAATGAAAGCTGAAATTTCAGCACTTGTACACAAATTCTTCAAATTACGTTTGCGAGCACTGTTTTGGCGCACGAGCTATTTTTTCAAGGTGAGGCGATACTTTTTTGGGAGTCTTTAGGTAATTAAAAAGCCATTATTTTCCGAAAGAAAATGCTTAAGGCTGGGGTAGACCTTCAATTAGCATGAAATGTTTTTGTACTCTAACTCTCGAACTAATTGCATAAACCACATTTTTAAAAGCGGATTTTTACCCTGAACATATTGGTGATATTGGTTTTCGACCTAAAATGTCGATTTTGGCAAAAAATGCCAAAAAAGTATTTGATTGCCCCCAAAATTTCTGGAAAGCCTAACTAAAATTTGCATTCATGAAATTTTGAAAGTTTTTGCTCTTTGGAATTTAGAAACAAATTTCTAGGAAAGGTTTTCTCAAATTTTTTGAATTTTTATCTTAATTTTTGAAAAATTGTCAAAAATAAGCCAAAAATTGCCATTTTGGTGGCAGCGGTGGGATTTTAGCAGTTTTTGGCCTATTTTTGGCATTTTTAAAAAAACTAAAGATAAAAATCAAAAATTTGAGAAAACTTTTCCTAGACATTCGTTTCTAAATTCCAAAAAGCAAAAAAGTTCAAAATTTCACAAATGCAAATTTTAGTTAGGCTTTCCAAAAATTTTGGGGCAAAAAATATGGTTTTTGGCATTTTTTGCCCAAATTTACATTTTTGGTCAAAAACTGATATCATCATCATGTTCAGGGTAAAAATCCACTTTTAAAAAGTGTATACTTTTATATTGTTTATGCAATTAGTTTGAAAGTTACAGTACAAAAACGGTTTAGACCATTTGAAGGTCTACTTAATGGCTCAGAAGAAACGTGATGTCTTCTGTCTCTATGGTCCTGATGACTCTTAATGTAGAGATCATTGTCACGTTCTGACCATTTTTATCCACACAATAAGTTTTAGTTTGATGACAACTTGTGTCTCTCGGTGGTTATTGTGGCTCTAGGTTTGATTGGCAATAGGAAATCTATACAATTCCAATGAATACATTCTCTATTATGATTTGGAATTCATACATTGATTGGCATTTGAAAATCTTCTGAAGTCAAAATCCTGTTTGTGATATTTAAGTCGTCAACAGTTCCACGTCTTTTTCTAGGAAACTGATTTACATATTCTTGTCCAGTGTCTATAGGTATCAGGTACAGGAATTGAAAAGTTGGATGAGCTATCACCTCATTTGACTTAAAAATAAAATGAATGAAAAAGCTATATTATGTTAATGCGTAATATATCCGATACATTTAGTTTATTGACGATAGAGAACTGGGTTTATCTACGAGTTTTATCGGATTATCATCTATTCGGCTTGGCACATCGTTATCAATCTGAATGCAAAAGCCTCTGGATTTTCTTTAGAATGACCCTTTTCTGTGGACAAAGAGTTTTATTTAAGTTTTACCAATAATAAGTGCATATCTAATAGAGAATCAGTATTATACACTTATTATGTTGGATACCAAGTTTTTACAATACCATGTACTAGTATATCAAAAGTCTACCAACTCTCAGCTACTCTCCCTCTGTTTACTTCTCAAAATAATGACAATAGCTATCTATACGTAGTGTAGTATAGAAGAATTCGTTCATGTCTTACCCTACTTTCTTCACATCTCACTGTTAGCAGACCTGAATATTACATGGCTCATTCTCAGATAAAGCGTGCAACTTTGCCGTTTTGGTGTCGCTCATGTTCGTGTTACTAGTTTAGCGTTGTTAAGCCTATTACAAATAATTTGAGTGATCTAGTTAATACATTAAAGTCACATTAGTAACATGTGTGAAGCTAAACATTTTAGCATGCCAGGAAAGTAGATAACGATTAATCTGAAAATGCAAAATCGTTACTTTTCCCCATGTCGCCAGCCATACTTTTTACGTTTTATGTGGCCCCGTTCCTAAAATATTCGGGCATTTCAAACGCAATGCATATTTTTTAATAGCCCGTAATAGGTATTAGTAATGACATATAAAGTTTAATTATATTAAGTATTTAATATGACATAATAGCTTTTTAAATCATGTCGCCAATATTGCAAACAGATACGAACCAAATTCTAAAATCGATAACAAAGTGTGAAAATCAATATGTTGATGGATGATTCCGCATTAGATTTATCAAGTAAACTTCAGTCTTGAATAACATATATGTTATATAGAATTATATTTTTACAGTAATGATTTACAAGGATATTTATATCAAAAAACCCCTATGTGACTGTCACGTCGCAACAGATACGAACCACACATTTTGTCGCCTTTTCGCAAAACGCGGTACACTATGAGCGAAATAATACACCACGGTGTAGTATGTGTAGAGCTTCTAATTTAGTGTAAAGATCAAGTTTGTAAGAAAACTAATTTTCTCAATAATGAATATTTAAAAAAAGATTCCAACAGATACGAACCAACAGATACGAACATTAGGTATAGGGAATACAATGGTTAAAAATCAAGTTCCCATGCACTTTTTCTTCTTCAGAAGCCATAAGAGTTTATGATTTTATATGTTTTTCATGAGTTGTTAGTATAGTCGAAATTTCAACATTTCTCTAACCAAAGTTGCACGGTTTATCGGAGAATGAGCCACATGCTCACTTGCACATTTCATGCCTTTTAAAACAATATTTTTCATGTGATGTAGTAAAACAATATTTTTTGGTCTTGAATGTTTCACTTGGCCATAAATACCCCTCAATGTTTTTGTCAATTTGTCAATGTAATGCCCTTAAGATGTTTCTTGATAATGGGGTTCTTGTCTATGGATCTTCACCGTACGATGAAAACAATTTGGTTTTCATCATGTCTGGGCATCATATCCGTTGTTAATTTACACATTTTCATTGTACAGGTGTGTTTTGTACACCAGACACAAGGAAGACTCAAGTTTCATCATGCTACAAGCTGTCGCATATTTACACAATCTTCTTTAACATATGAAAAATATAACTGGTCGCCGTATAATTATTATAGGGTGTTACTATCTAGAAGACTTACAGTTTCAGGTGCATGCAATCAAAATACTAAAACGCGTCTAGATAAAAAACACTCTTGATTTTGAACACATCAAACACACATTGCGTTCCTATCTGGAACACTGAAGTGTATGCAACCAAAACACTAACATGTTCAAAAAGAAGCTAAACTGAGTGAGGTCATGTAAGATTGAGACATGTAGATCAGATCTCAAAAATTCTGCTTAAGAACATAAAATAAGAATCTTGAATTCGTAAATCAAAAACTGAGATTAAACATGCCTAGAATCAGGAAATCCGTTGGATCATCACAAATCAACTTACTGAAAAGGGATTCCCCAGATCTTGAGATACACACCACGATTTAAAAAATTCTAATTCCCCTAATATTTGGGGGATAACGAAAATAAAATCCGCCTATGTAATTTTTCCTTAGGTTGTTACGTTATGTATATGAAATGAAATGAAATCCAACTATTGAATAAAAGATATTACCTTGAGATTCTGTGCTGGTTTATGCATCTTTTTGTCGAAAAAAGAATCTTGAGATTCTGTGCTGGTTTATGCATCTTTTTGTCGAAAAAAGAAACTTATGCGTCATTATATATGCCAAGGTCAAAAGAGACCCTCGAGCGTTATGCTCTGGTCAAAGCACAGACAAGTGTCTGTGGTCAAAGCCTGGAAATGTCCAATGGATTAGTTCAATTCTACGGTAAATTGTCTCCTTAAAAATTAACACATTAAGTATCGAATGGCCCCACATTACAAGTGTGACCCGTCAATCAAAGTCGGGATTATTCAATAGAGTTTATTATCACTAATAATCTATGGAGATTAAATACAACAGGACTTTTACGTATTTCAAACTCCAAAGTGGCAATTAGCTGCATTTATTTATTAAAATATTTATTCACTAAAATTATTACGCTGCATTTGAACTAACCCAAAGTATGACTTCGTTGTGGACTAAGATAAAGTCGCGTCTGGAAATCTCAACAAATAAACACTATAATTTTATGGAAATCTAATATTTAGATTTAGATAATGGTGTATATTGATAAGGGTGTGTAAGTAGCAAACCAGTAACAATTTAATTTGAGTGTGGGCGATTTTGTAACAAACAGGCAATATGTAAGTGTATTTGCAACAAATTTATATTTTTGAGTATTTAAATAACAAACAAACAAATATTTGGGTGTAATGTGTTCAAAAGGAAATCCAACCTCACTACCCCCGAAATTGATTGACGTATATGAGCATAATGGCAACCTAAAAGGACGACCGATGTGAATGCCCCCAAGTGAAATAGGTCACCAAAACAGGGGAAGGTGACCAGCCATAGTTTATTTCCAAAAATTAACATTTTGTACCGCCAAAATTATTTCTTTTCCTGCTTATGACACACAAATGGTCTGTGTCAAGAAATGATAATCTGTGTTATGGCTATTAAGATAAATAAATCATGATATATGAAAAACTAACGGTTAATGCTAAACGTTGGTAGCGGAAGAATTAATTTTCTTTGAAATAGGTTAACGCTGCATTTACATCAGGCAAGTACTTTAAACCCTAATCAGATTAATGCAGGTAAAACCTTTTATTTTAAACCCAATTTTTTACAACTGATGTCGTTGTTAGTTTTTTCTCCAAAAATGCACGTAAGTAACGTTCAGTTGTTCACTAGAGAATACCAATTGATATTGAAAAAGTGAGTACAGCCAATAGATTTAGAGCTCTAAATGTATGATTTAGCCATGCAAGAACGTTTGATAACTCAACTTTAAACGGATTCAATCAATTTAGACAATTTGTTTATTTTTTACCTGTATATCTAATATATATAATTAATGATGCTTTGTTTGCCAATTGAAGTCAATTAAGTTCATATTTACTTAGCTTGGTTTACATCAAAAATTATGATGATTCGAATATTCAACTGCAAAATGTTATTCTTAAAACAAGTGTTAATTTCAAATTTACCTTGATATTTCCATTGCCAAGATCGTGTTTGTATGCATCTCTCATGCGCCCTAGATATGATTCAAAATTACGGAAATAATCCACAAGTAGAAACTCGGAAGTTTAAAAAGACCACATCCTATCTGTAATTGCTAAGCTGTCCTTAGGAAAGGGTTAAGGTGTTCTTACGCAATTTGCCTAGTGGTAACCTTTTTTTACTTCTTGATGTTTTTTTATTTGTCAGCTATTAAATAAGGGAAGAAATAAATTAATTAACTTTATTTTGGCATTTCAATGTCAGGCCGGCTGCGTTGGGGGTTTCGCACTCCCAACATTTGACAAAGTACAAAAAACCGACTGCAAAAAGGTCACAAAAAGAACCGCCAAACCACAAAACACCTTGATAATGCTTATTTGTTTAAAGAAAATACTAAATATAACGTTTGTGAAACTACTGAAAATCTTCTTTTAAATCAAAATCCGTAAAAGTTTCACATAAAACTATAACAATATTCACGGTTTTGAAAGATGGCAGTTTGGAAGACGGTTAGTATAAAACTTGAGCTTAAGTTACGAAAGGTTGGATAGGTAAATAGCAACAGGTCCTATACGTAATAGTTATTTTGAATAAGTTCGTCTAGATTGTTGACTTAGTATATATATATAAAGCGACTGTTTTACTTACATGAAAAGTAAAAATAAAAGTTTGTTTGAAAAACAAACAAACGTAGTCTGTGAAAACATATTCATGATACTAAAAATCACAAACATTTATTAATTCATACTCATAGTCTCATAGAATGATATTTTTTCAAGACATCCAAGTAAGGTTTGGGTTGTATAATGCTGATCATATCCAATGGCCTTGTCCAATTACTAGTATTGGTATAGACATTATAAATCAGAGTAAGCAACTCTTTCACCGTATACATGGTATACGCTTTGTTTTGATGGTCTAAACCAAAGATCTTCGATAAGTATTAAATAGGTATTGAAGATCTTTGTCTAAACTGTGGTCTAACACCACAATTATCCATATTATTTGATTAAATTATGTTCGGAAACTGTGGTCGAATGCGTGCATGTCTACATATCGCAATCGGGATCGCAAATTATGAATACAATACTTAATATAATCGTTGATACAATATCTAAAATAATACAATAATAAGCAAAGGAAGTAATAAGGTTACATTAACCAAAACAAGATCGAAATGATTGTCTCTTTATCATTGTCATTCATGTATCTTAAACATATATAGAGTATGTTTAGTATTCATGAGGGTTTCAGTAAAAAAAGGCAGTCACGCCTCATATTATGTAATAAAACGAAACTTCGTATAGTAAAACCCTGTCCCTGACTAGAATAGCCGCTCTTCCATTACATTAGCTAAGAGAAGAGATACTTATGTGAATTTTAATGTCATGTGACCTCTAATGTTAGCGTTAAATGCTATGCCTCAATCAAGGTCAACTTGAAAATGACCATGAGTTTACAGCAACCAAGAGCACTGAAGATACTTCCGTGTTGAAGGTGTCCTTAGTGAGAATTGACCAGATCGAGACCGGGATCGAGACAAGTGCCTTATGGCATCAAGCAGCAGCCCCACAGATTTTATCTCAAGGTCAATATAAAGCATTGGTGTTTGTCATAATTGGCGAAAAATAACCCAGAGCACTGAAAACACGATTGTCTTTCATATTTAATAGTCAAGTCCCCTTTCAGGTTGACTCCAACGTCTTTTGTCAATCAACAGCAGAATGAAATGGTCTCTCAATTGAAGACATTGATATACACTGGACAAACATGAAAATGTATATTCTTGTCTTCAAACATTGACCCTCGCTACTATACAGTACTTGTAAAATGGTCAAGACATTGACATACACTGGACACACATGAAAATGTATACCGGGAAGTGCCAGTATATGGCACATAATACCGTCCCGATTACAACCCGATTAGCATCTGAAGAGCATAGATTCTAGCGTAGCGCCATCAGACGATTCATCCCGATTAGCCTGGTGATCAAGCGATTGTTATATGATCAATTGTAAAAGTAGACATAATCATGATAATAGTGACTTTTTGCGCTCAATTTCCAAGTGGAACTGATAGGCCAGTGGCACGGCGTGGAGTACATAACTGATAAGCAACGTGAATCGATGGAAAAAGCTTTATGTGGCCTTAGTTCGAATCCTCTTAGGTTCTTGTTCTTTTTTCACTTTTTATGTTAAACATAAAGCATAGCATTATTTATTTATTTATTATTTATTTTCCAGTTCTTAATTTTCAATGTTTTTGATCGGGAGATGCAACTGGTTATCAAATTATTCTTACCCAACCCAATTCAGTTTTTTCTGTGTTATTAATTATGAAACTAAAAATATTTGATCTATCATTGGTGTGTAATTAATTAGTTCAGTCCTTAATTCAGTAGCAAAACTAGAACGTTTGCATTAGCTACAGTAGGACTGCCGGGGACTTGTACATTTTTTGTCCTGCAAGTGCAATAACTTGAGTAAACATTCTCTCGGGCAGTGCATTTTGTTACCTATGCGAGATTATTAATTAAGTATTGACTGTTAATTATTAGCAAGAATCGATAGAACCTTTGAATGTTTCGCTGAAAGTTAGTTCAACAACACGATTTTACTCCTTTGTTTCCGACAACCTATACAATAATTCCAGTTTGGGAAATAATTCATGCACGACATCTTTTTCATGATAATCCACATCAAATTAATTGTAGCATTTGAGATCGATATTGATATCAATTTGAATTTTTGTACATGGTTGATACAATAAAGTTTATTGATTGCCTTGAGGACTACAAGCGTTGGTTCGAATACTGCATTGAAACCCGGATAAGAATGGTTTTACAAGAAACAAACTTCTACCACAAAACATAAATGATAGTCAGTGAAACAATCACCGACCATACTATAGGGTTCGAACCTGGAACCTTGGCTTTACTAGCGTCATGCTCTACCAACCGAGCTAATGGGTCAGGTGTGTACGAGTAGTTGAATTTTAATCTAACCTGAAAGTCTTCAGTTCTTACCCCGTACCTCTACCACCCTCTCAAAATGTTATTACAAACTTTTTGAGCTTTGATTTGACAGTTCTTTTCCATTTTTCCATTCTTTAAAAATCATTGTTAGTTTGTTTGTTTGTTTGTTTGTTTGTTTGTTTGTTTGTTTGTTTGTTTGTTTGTTTGTTTGTCTGTCTGTCTGTCTGTCTGTCTGTCTGTCTGTCTGTCTGTCTGATTGAGATTGATTGATTGATTGATTGATTGATTGATTGATTGATTGATTGATTGATTGATTGATTGATTGATTGATTGATTGATTGACTGATTGATTGATTGATTGACTTACTGATTCATTAAAAATGCGAATCGGTGTTAGTTCGACCAAAATAAACACATTGCTTTGACTTTTCCACATTTTAATAATTATGTTCAGATCTGCTACATATTGCTGAATCACCTAAAATACACTAAGCCCACAACGATTACATTTCTTTGGTGATTGAGCGATTTACGCTTTTGATTTTAAATAAATGCCATTAACAACGTGAATATGTTGGACCAATCCTGGAAAATTAATCCGATTGTTACATCATTTCTATATGGAATCAATTCAGTATCGAAGTCTTCCGTGTAATCTGTTTATCACCCAGACAACTGGAACACGATTTCTGGTTTGGAACTATTGAGTTACGTAATCACTTCGATACTGAATACTTCGTGATCAATACACAATTCACATGTTATAATTAAATATACATACCTTTTGAAAAAGCATGCCGATGAACA
>JXSR01S053235.1:82287-96658 GCA_000969725.1 Ophiothrix spiculata
GTTTGCAATACATAAACCTACTTCTTGAAGATCGTCAATTGGTAAAGTATGAAGCAATAAGAATGAAATGTTTACTCCTCATCTTTCAACAGCAAATTATCCTGACTGACCTATCAGTGAATGCAACATTTCAAACTTTCATCAGGTACTCTTTATTACAAGTTCTTACGCATGTACCAAAACACACGTCGCCTCTCTGTCCCGATCTTAAACTTGCTGGCTGATTATTCTCATCAACGCAACATTTCAATAATATTATCATCAAACTGATCATCATCTTGTCTAATTTTTTCCTTCCTTTAAAACTCGGTCATCACGATATCGCCATGTTTAAGTTCCATTATAGTGATGTTAACACTATATATCATTGTCATGATTTATGCCATTACCGCTAAATCATAAGCGCATCATTAATCTAGACGTCGATGAAGATGAAATACACCACAACCTCTTCATTTATGAAACACAACACTCATAATTACTTTTTCCACTTTAATATTAGATGACATTAAAACACAGAGTGAAAGGAACATTCATGATTACAATATGCCGTGACAAAACTATGAAACCAAATACCACCACCATCCCAATCTTGGATCTGAAAGCAAAGTAATTTGAAACTGATTTGCCATTAATCATGTGTACTATGACACCTTAGTTCACTTGGCTAAAATTATTTGTAAGATACAAGCGTATCCGACCAGACTGGGGTCCAAACAAACTTATCTGAATTTAGTTACTCATAAATCTCAGCTTTGTCCGAATCCAAAACCTTTTGGCACTTAAAAATGAAAAGACAAACACTACCAAACTTCTCATGGTAATCTCTTAGCGCATGTAGTCATGAAAGGTAGGGCGTATTGATCATCTTTCAACGAAAGATTGCAAAGACTGACCAAAATTCATCTAACTGAATTGGAACATTAGTAATCATTTGGGAACCAAATTTGGAAAGTTTTCCGGATATTATACAATTCCCAATCTTGGATCTGAAAATGAATTAATCTGAAGCTGACATCGTTGTTCATACAAGCGTTTCCGACCAGTCTTGAGTCTCATTTTTGGCACATGAAAATGAAAAGACAAACACTACTAACTTTCTCGTGGTAATCATATAGCACAGTCATGAAAGTAAGGCGTGTTGTTCATCTTTCAACGAAAGATTGCAAAGAATGACCTAAATTCATCTAACTGAATTGGAACGCTAGTAATCATTTGGGAACCACATTTGGAAGGTTTCCGGATATATTCCCAGTACTTTCATTTACCATTATTACAAAATCTTACGCATATATGGAAGCACACTGTCATTATTAGTGGTGTGGGACTCAAACTCTTAGTCTTACACATTCATGTCTTCACTGGTTTTTATGGATAATATATAAAAACGTCATTAAGATCTGGTCTGATCTCCTCTTCTGGCCCTCCACACATCCTTTAACATTTATTTAGGAGACACCTTTCCCTAACAGTAATAAAGTTCTCCCTTCGATGTAAAAACTATATCAAAACTGATCTGATACAAAAAACAAGTCAACCAAAGTTTCGGCTAAAAGTATAGGCCTAAAAGATACAAAAGTGCCCGACTAGATTGGGTTTAAAACGAAAGTTAACTTAATTTTGCCATTCTATTGTTTCAGTTAAGTTTCAGTTAACCTCTGGTTAGTTTACCCCAACCAAAGTACATATCTTTCCATTGGAATGGACCCTTTACAAGCACTGTAATAATTCTTACGGCAATCATTAGCAGTGAGTACATAGATATAGTCACGTATTGTTCTCGTTATTCAGATTGAAAAGATTGGCCTAAATTCGTCCGGGAAAATGAGAATACTATAAATTATTTGAGGACCTCATTTGAGCATTTGACAGTTTTCAGCAGATATTAACTTCATATCACTTTTATTAAACCAATTATTACAAATTCTTACACTTGTATCAAAGTACATTGTCGTCCTTAAGATATGAGACTCATGTATTACAATTAACATGAATAATGATGTAGAACACGCAGGCAGGTGACATATACATGAATTACAAGAAAATGTCAATTGACTGCTTTGCATTATGAAGAACGGATTTTGCTATCGTTGTAAAAAATGAAAGAGATCCCTACACTCTTATAACGAAAGGATCAAATTTGATCCCAAAAAGGATAAGCTCATATTTGATACTTTATGGGATCAATTTGATCCTTTCTTTTTAAGAGTGTAGTTGTTGTTGCGTCAAAGTTAAGCACAAAGCAACAACATTATATCATTATATAAATGAAATGTTTACTCCACATCTTTCAACATCAAATTACACTGACTGACCTATGAATTACCATCATCAGTGAGTGCCACATTTCAAACTTTCATCAGATACTTTTGATTACAAGGTTCTTACGCATTACGCTTTATACCAAAACACACGTCGCCTCTCTGTCCCGATCTAAAACTCGATGGCTGATTATTCTCATCAAAGCAACATTTCAATTATACTATCATCAAAATATCATCATCTTGTCTCATCGTGTTTCTTTCCTTTTAGACTCGGTCATCAAGATATTCCCATGTTTAAGATCAATTACCATCACAAAAAACTCATCATCGTAAATCCAGACATTGATGTGGATGGCATTCACCCAACCCCTTCATTTGAGAAATACAATACTCGATTAATTAGCATTTTCCGCGTATCTGATGACATTGAAATAAAAAGTGGACAATGCAGTGATAAACCTATTATAAACATCGTAGTTCATTTTCGGCTGAAATTATTCATAGGTTGCAGAGTTCTTTTGCATATACTAAACTACATGTCGCCTCTCTGTCCCGATCCAAAACCCACTGGATAATTATTCTCGTCAGCACAACATTTCATTAATACTATCATCAAAATATCATCATCTTGTTTTATCATTTTCCTTTCTTTTAGACTCGGCCATTATGATACCGGTATTCCTACATAATAAGTTCCATTACCATTGATTACTGTCATGATTACAATGTGTTACTCGTCACATCGATGGATGGCACTTGTTGGTACCTACACGTGTCTCATTTTATAAGAACAATAACACCAACATTATTCCACACCTAAAATTGAATATTACTTTTTACCGGTGAGCATTTAGTTTGAAATGACATCATGATGTAACAAGTCCACACTAAACAAGATATGGTTTGATATTTGATTACTTTTAAAAGAAATGAGAAACATGTATAAAACATACACGTTTGGACTAGGACTAAGACCCTCTTTTAATATGACAAGTCGCATATGGTGTGACAAAACTGTGAAAGTAAGGTACAAATCATCAGACCAGACTGAAACACACTTACATAACAGCCAGTGACTGTCCACTCTTGAGTTTCAGCTTTGATTCGAACCTAGATATTTTGGCACTAATAATGATTGCCAATATTATAATACCCCTATACTGTATCTTTATAGAACTCATGCAAACATTGGCAGGAGAATGGGTGTAGTGCATTACAAGGTCCATTCAAATGTCATGACATCGTATTTTAGTTGGGGCAACATGAGATCGTAGAATGTCTAAATCGGGTTAACTTTCGTTTTAACACAAGTCTGGTTGGGTACTCATGTATCTTTCAAATACTTAAAAGCTGAAAATCAAAAACGAGGTCTTGGTTGACTTAATTTGTTATCAAATCAGTTTTGAATTAGCCTTTAGATCAAAGAGAGAACTCAAAGTATACTTGGATGGAGGGCCAGAAGAGGAGATAGTGACGTGGACACGAATTATGCTGATGAGACTTGATTATAGTACACATGTATCTGTTAAAGACTGCATGGCGACATGAATGTGTGAGCATACGAGTCTCACACTACATTAATATACTAGTAATGACTATGTATATAGTGACACTGCAAATTTGACAAAACACGTGAAATGTCTTAAAATGTTACACTTTTTAAACACATGACACGTGTTCTGCCATGTTTTCTATAATTACTACTTTATTTCATAAAAATATGTGAAAATTGTTATAATCGAAATAATTATCACGGTTTTTCTTTCTTCCGCATCAAAATAAAAAGGTTTTTTTAATTTTATTATGAACACCTTTGGAACACTGACCTGACACCTTAGATCAGAACGCGTCCAGAGCGTGTCCGATGTGTTCAAACTGAAAAATTGAAAATACGCGTAATATTAGAATGCACATAACATGCCTTGACTCCCGGGCCTTGACGAGACTGCAAGTTTCGTGACATATTGCAAGTGCTTTATTATAGCTTCTAAAATTGCTATTAAAACTTGGGAATTCGTTTGTCAGCTATAACATGACCAATTTACACGTACGTAAGATCACGTATTATTTTGAAAACAACTGCAAACGGGCGGTGAATAAACCATGACAAAGTAAAAGTCAAAATGAGCAAGTCGTCAGCTGTTGCATACACTAGTTATCATTAATGAAGAAACGCACACAAACAAAATATTGCGGTCCCGCCAAGCTGTCATATTCCATATTCCTCACAAAAGTGCAAGAAAATCTGAAATGATGACAAAGAAGTTTCATTAACAAAATTGCACTTGTTAGAGTTTACCACATACGTTAATTGCTGATATGATGCGTTTTCCGGCACATTTGAGCACAGATAATTGACATCACGACAGAGTTTTGACGAAAGGTTTAGAAATATGAATTTTGATATCATCGATAAAAGACAATAACCAGGTATTAGCAAGGCAAGGTCCAGCATTCAAAGAACAAAAAACACAGAGTCTACATTTTGTTCGCATTCATAATAGGCACTCTCAATCAATTATTGGCATAAAAACTTAAATATCTAGGTTTCGAACCATAACTGTCTGTCCACAAGGCTAACATACTTTGAATATGACATAGATTTTATTAATGACAATCATTTTTTGTGTAGCAGACTACAAAGATTTGTACGCAGGGCTGACATGAATTATTGTTGTTTACGGATGGTGCAAATCAGCGATTGGCTGCTGACCCAATCAAGAACAGAATTAGTTTTTAATTCAAAATAGTAATTGTTAGGTCAGTATGTCTCGACGACGTACAGGTCATTTTGTTTTCGATTAAAGTGCGCATTTCTGTTGCTCTGTAGAGTAATATGTACATTTTTGGCGATCTTTCAAAAAGAAATAACGCTTCAAAACTAAATCAAATAAATTTATTTCTGTTCCTTTAATCACGTAATAAAGTACTAATTAGTTAGTAAACTTTAAATTTTAATAGTGCATGGTTATCTTTTCATATATTTAATGAATCGGTTGTAGAAAGTTCAAACTAAGCACAATTTGTTTGACCGATCGGTCAATCATTATCATGTTATCAAGTCAAAGTGACAGGTTTTGCCAATTTTATACAATCTCTACAAACCTATAAATAGTGCATGATTACCTTACTGAATACTATGAATACGGTTGTAGAAAGTTCAAAATAAGCAAATCGGTCAATCATTATCATTTTATCAAGACCAAGTGACAGTTAGTTAAAGTTCAGGTAAATTTATGCAATCTCTCAAGTAAAATAATTGTTTCGCCTGTCACTATAGCAACTTTATATTGAAAAATATATCTAGCACCACAAATTGTCAAATTCTTGATTAAAGATGAATCGAAGGAAACCATGATGACATACGACACGGGTCAGATCAGGGTAATGATGTACAATGTCGATAAATTTGAACTTGAATCACGATATATTGGCGTATCAGACATTTTTGATTGCAGGTGACTGTAAAAACTGGCCGGTCAGTTGCTTTATCGATGTGCCCGTCCGGCTGACTAAATGTGGAAATGACGCTGATAAAGAAAAGGGTTCATTTAAGTTCACAAAAATACAAGACCGGTTGTACTTGACGTTCAATTGGCATTTTATAGCCATTATAACCTAAAACTCTCCGTATAAACCTGAGCAACAGGTAGATGTAGAAATATAATAAGAGCTTGTATCCGCATGCGTGGAAGCGTAGTAGTTCCTTAACATTGTGAATATTAAGCAAAAAAGAAAAAAATGTACTCTTTGAGTTTAAATCGGTTTTCAAATCAAATTTTAAAAAGCATTTTCCTTATCTTACGTGTGTATGGTTTAATGAGTAAATATTGTTGCAAACACATTCATTAAGCTGCACCAAAATGGTTTTTTGTTCAAATTCAACTGTTGGATGGAGTATTTTTTCTTTTAAATGAACTAATGACAATTACAATACATGATGTTTTAGGTTTGGGTAAAAACATGTTTGATCTCATACGAGTATTAGTATAACTTTATAAAAAAATAGCAATCTTTATCCATCATTTTATATACTTCAACAGAATTATCCTAAGAGTATCTTTCTGCGGGCAAATTCCATAAACAGTCCCTACATACAATGGTTTTTCGCAGTGATTTTTCTTTGTCGGTAAACTTCAATTCCAATTCAATCTGTGCTTGAGTTGACTTGAGGACACATACAAAAAATGTCACAAAAGTTACTAAATTTAAAAACAACATTGTATTGTTACTCCTACACGGTCAATTATTTTCCGATAATATCTTTGTAATAGCTTATGACCTTATTTAGTTGATTTAAATGAATGAAATACAAAAATGAGAAATACAATTTGTGCAAATGTTAGTTAAGATAATATTTGTTGTTGAAACCCCACCTGTTTCCGAAATTTTAATTCAGTTATATTATTAAAGTCAATAATCAGTATAAAGTGTATTTATATTTCTGTGTTATCAAACTTACCGACTTCAGTGATAATCTAGATCGAGTATCACCTTTTTAGTTCTAGCGATATTTGCATTGATTACCGTGTTAATTAGTCTATTAAAATCATCAAATTAGATTAGCAACGATGAACTTGAATTTTTCACGGTTAGCAAATGCAATAGATCAGAACAAATAGTTTCATAATTAGTTTTAAATTGTTTGATTATAGTCAAAATTGTATCAAAAGATTACTTGATAAGAGTTAAGTCTTTCTTGGTATACCACAAAATGTAATTATTTAAAGGGCACTTCTTAGTCATATAAATGTGGAGGTCAATAACCTTTCTTATGGATACTTTTCTGAAATTACCTTCTTAATACATTTTTACCAGTTTTATTACATACAAGTTGCTCAATTAATTACTTCAAAATGTTGTTTTGGAGGGACAATTGAAATCACATTTCTGCACATGTACATGCACCCGACTGACAATTACTAAGCAAAATGAAATAATTGATACTTGGTATTTAGTTGAACATATATGAATGAGCATGTAGACCGTAATTTAAATCTCGGGATTATTTCCTCCGTTTTTGCTAAGAACAAAAAAAAAAATGGCTTTTTACACCCATGTTTATATGTTTGATTTCGTTCCTTAAGTTTACCGACATGTGCTTGTTTGTAAAAATTCAAACAAAAAACTCATGAGAATGCCTAAAGAAGGAAAACGCCTGTACTGACATCTGTGAAAAAACAATAAGAGTACTATAACAGGCTGTCACACTTCAACCCTTAAAAATTGAATATTTGTAAATCTTTTTCCACATATTTTAATATTGGGCTAATGTAAATAACATATCTTTGGTTCTAAAATAAAATGTTTAAAAAAAATGTTTTTAAAGGAAAAAATCATACAACAATGTATTAGGTAAATACAACATCCGTGTCATAATCATATTTACGATCCGGGGGTTGCAACTTAAATTGTTCACAGTTTTCAGTTTCATTCTGAAAATACTTGATTTTGTAATCAAAACAGAATGATTAACAACTTCAAAATCTTTATAAATACTTAAATCATAATTAACCAAAACACTGTCACAGATGGGTTTTGTTTACCTAATTAGCAAATATGTCGAAGTATACAATGTAAATGCAAAAAAAGGTAATTTTGATCAATTATCAAAATATTTGACAAATTTTCTCTAAATTACCTAAATTCACAAACCAATCAATCACTTTAAAATGTCAGATTGGCGACCTTTACATAGGTTTTGACTCGTAGTTGTTTTTAGTTTTGATCATCTGCATTTGATTGCACCTCTGACAAACTAAATGACTAAACGATTGAAATAATTTAAAAGTTAAAATACATTTAGTCAGATTTCCTAATCCAATTTCACAGATATATAGATAAATGTTTCACTTTTTATGGGATAGGCAAAAAAATCTCGCTTAACGCTTGAGTCTACTTTACAATCAGCGGACCAAGTGTACTTTAGGTCCCATCCAGAATTTTAGGGTTAGGGTTTAGGGTTAGTGTTAGGGTTAGGTTTAAGTTAGGGTTAGGGTTAGGGTGTAGGATTAGGGTAAGGGTTAGTTTTAGGGTTAGGGTTAGGGTTTAGGTTTAGGGTTAGGGTAAAGTTTTTGATGGGACCTAAAGTATACCTTTTCCCAATCAGCTTTTAATCATCCTTGTTTGTAAATTCCTTATTATATATAATTGATCATTCCAGACTGATTAAGCACATGATGCTTTCAGATAAATTGACAATTTGCTTTTTGCAAATGTATCTTCAAGCAAACAAACAAATATGTACATGTTTATGTAATTAAAACACACATGACAGGTAATGCTTCTGGAATAATGCGACTACAGTGTCAATGGTCTTCGTATTTCAATGTTTTCGCCAATATAAAAAATGATAAACATTTTTCTTTTCATGACAACTATTAGTAAAACATGCATACATTTCATAGAACTCTTTATTAATAACTAGAAAAATATATATCTTGATTTTTCTTGTCATCTCATAACAAAAACGTCAATTTATTCCTTCTTTCGTTTTATCATTTATTCGCTCATTTAGGTGCAAACATGGTAAAAATGTATTTACTCAAAATTTATTTCGGCGTTTTAGAAACCTTGGTTTGAACTGTCTATAGACTGTCAAATTAGCAAGTCTCCATAATAAATCAAATCAAATTACTTGTCCGACTAAAGGTATGTCCCAGACTGACCGAAAACCACAATTTGGTCCGACTATCAGATATCGTAAATCTGATATACCAACACACAGTTTTTATTTACCTTTTCCCTTATTTTTAACCAAAGATCTGAAGTAAACCTATGATTTTTTGTTATTTTTATAAAGCCTATGGGTGTTTGTTCGCGACAGTATTGTACTTGACCGGAACGTTGAAATGGTCAAATACTCGCGGGGCATTGCACTAATCGAACTCTGCAATGTTTTTTCAGTGTGCATCTTTGATGAGTTTTTAAAGATGAGTCATAACGACGATTTTTTTGACGAGTGTATGTTTTAAAAAAATTACAAAAATTGTCCTTCCACTTATCTTAGCTATTTGCGTGGTCAATTGTCATGCTGACTCGTACAATTCGGAAGCAAACTCATGACTAGGGCCTTGGTGTTGCGGAAGAAAAGTGCTACATACGTTTCGGAAGATTAACAAGATTGGAAGGAGGGTTAAAACAACCTATTTTTCATTTCTCAAACATTCAATCTGGGATCAGTTCTTCAAAAAATCAACTTTTAGCAAGTCTTCTATAAGCAAGCCAAGTTAACCAGTTCTTAAGATTTTCCTTTAAAGCTAATTCAGAAACGTCGTGTCACCAAGCATGCCTACCTGACTTTAAAGAGCCAAACTGATTTACATAAATCATGCAATAATAGTTGGAAGCATCTATTTATTTGGACATCAACTTCCCGTTCCAATACCCCTATCCAAATCAAGGAAAACTGTCTTCAACTCATAAGCTATCTTCAACTCACATACTTCCAACTCATCAAATTCTGCATCTGACCAAAGGGGAAACCCAAACTTTCAACCTTGCGTATTTTAGTCAGGTGCGGAGGCAATACCACCTTTATCAATGGTTTTAAAGGCTTTTACTGATGATTATGCTAGCTATTGAGTGACGAAAATATGGAGATGTTTAACCAACAACATGGAAATGTTATCTCCCCTGAAAACAAATTCTGTGAGCATTCAAAAGAGAAAAAGAAAAACATGCAACATGGTGCAAAACGAGCCTTCACACCTGTAAAAAGTGACAAACAGAGTAAAGGTTCACAAAAAGATCAAACTGATCTGTAAAGAATATTTTTATGATTTCAACAGGAGGATTCTAAAAATCTTTCAACATGCACAAAATCAGATGGAATTTTTAGCATAATCTATTATAATTGAACGGTTTATTACAAAGACTTCAGAATATCTTTCGCTTTGAACATGTTGAACGTGTCGGATGTAGACAACATAACCTCCGAACCATTGTTAATATCTATTAGGAATCAGTATAGACGAAATTCTATTCGATAACATCCTCAGCAAATGTTTAAAAAGAAACCTCAAAGATAATCATAGCCCTACCCTACCGACATAAGGCCAAAATCTCCTCTAATCTTACCTTGTCAAAATTCCTATTTTCACGCATTGTAATATTAGACCAATGTAGACCCTGGGATTCGAACCCGGGTCCCTTGCATCCCAAGCCATGCTCAGGTTTCGCCTCGGCAGCAATTCGTGACGGTCAGTCTCAAACATCTATTATGTAATCTGATAATCAGCTTTTGGTTTACAGATTTTGTTGTTAAACATACATGATTGCATTTTCTTGCTTAACTGTATTTTAAATTCACTTATATGATCTTTCCGTCTTATAGTATAATCCAATTGTCGTAGCCAATTTGAGTAGAAATCTTGGTTTTATGGTTTTGTTTATCCCATTTTCATTTTGGTGTTACAAAACAATGTACTGTGCATTTTTGTGTTAAATTCGAACCATCTATACTACCGTCATTTCATTATGAAGTAACCTAATTACCAGTCTCCTGATTATTCAGGTTTATGATATCCAAATCTAATATTATATACAGATAGATAAATAGAAAAAATTAATAAGTTGGAAATAACACTGGGTTGCAATTGAATTCAATACATCCTGCAGTTTATCATAATCAGACCCGTAGCCAGGATTTTTGTTTTTCAGGTGTTACATGCAGTTATAATGCTTTTACTGCAAAAAAACCCGAGCGTTTCCTTTTTCTAAAGCAGTAAGTTAGTTATGAAATTTGTAAGTATTTAAGTCAAAGTGTGGCTTAAAAAGTCATATCATCTGATATTTGTCTCAGGTATCATCATAAAAGGTCTAGTGTACTCTAATAAATATTGATTTGTTTACCTGGTTACATAATGAACATAACAGCTATCATAATGGGAAATGTATTTAAGACGTATAAATAGATGTCATAATAAGGTAATTCTATTTTAGTTTTGCGTGGTGTGGTGTTATAGCCATATGACCAGGCGTTGACATTTTGCGCTGAAGGTTCATCACGTTTAGTATATACTAGTAGCTTGCATCTGAAAAAGCATCTTAAAGCATCTCATGCTGTATTACATAACGTTGCCATGAAAATGACAGCTTTAGTACAGATGAACTCTCCTGTAGGATAAAATGGTTTCGCGATATAGTCCAATCTCCCGCCATTCATTTCAAACTATCTGCAAATGCGATGTTCATGCAAAGATTAAAGGAAAAATAAATAAATAAAATGTTTGTCTCAAATATCCATTTTGAGTGTGTTTACAGTCAATTTAGGCATAATTTTCGGTCTTAGAGGCTTTTTGTGTTTTAGAAAAACACATGTTAAAACTTTGTCTGCAGAGCTGTCACTGTCAGTATAATCATACAAAATGAAAAAAAAAACCTCACACACACAAAATTGCATTTAAACACACAAAATTGCATTTAGATTATTTTCTTTAAAGCGTTTTGGTCATATTGTATAACGTGAGTTTCCTTTTCCCTAAAGCATACTTTGAAAAAAAAATTATATAGTGATGTGTCAAAGATGTCAGAATTTTATTTGCACTAGGTGATTTACACTCGTGCTTTGTTTGGTAAAAATTGCCAAATACCAAATATTGAGAAAATTTTGATCAAAACTTTCAGAAACGTCAAAAAACATAATTTTGTTTTGCATGTTGATTTTGGGTATACGGTTATTCTATAAAAATGTGTATTGATACAATAAGTCAGGAAAGAGGTTAAATTTCATAACTAAATATTGCTCTTACTTTAAAAACATTGAAGATAAATCAATAGACATTTTAATATTCAATTGAATCTGCTGATAAAGTATTCTTCGTTGTAAACAACAATAATTAATAAGGAAAGAAAACCTAAATATGAGTGTTTTGATATTAAAAGATAGATTTGATAATGAAACTTTGCATGCTTCAAAATTAATTACAACTAACTCTTCACATAATGTAAAAATTACGAAATGTCTGGAAAAAAGTGTGGGGATCATGCTAAACTTGTCCAATGCCTTTTTAAATTATTGGGATAGATAAAATATTCATGTATTAAACATCTAGAATTGTTTATAAAATGCAGTGTTTCGCCTCTTACTGTAGTTCTAACTGTGAAAAATGGAACAGTAGACTTGAACATTTTAATTTCATCAGCCAGTTTATTCAACGGCAAAATTTATCTACAACGGCAAAATGTGGTCTCTTAGTTGAAATACCCCTCTTGGTGTGTTTTACCTTCGATTAAACTCTTACTGAATTTGCAATTACAATTATGGTGTTTTAAGATTCGTGTATAAACATGCGATATCATGTGCTGTTATTTTTATAACTTGAAGCTACTTAAATCTTTGACAAAATAACAATTTATATCCATCATTTCAGATTTATACTAAAAGTATCTTTCTGCGGGCAAATTCCAAACATACAATAGTTTTTCGCAGTGATTTTTCTTTGTCGGTAAACTTCAATCTCTGCATAAGTTGACTTGAGGACACATACAAAAAATGTCAAAAAAAGTTACTAAATTCAAAAATAACATTGTATTGTTAATTCTACACGGTCTATTATTTTCCAATATTTTTGTAATAGCCGATGACCTTGCGTTGTAAAATTAGTGCGACATGTTTTGTTGTTGGAACCACACCATTCGTTTCCGAAATTTTAAGTTCGTTATCATGGTTATAATATTAAGTCAATAATAATAAAGTAATAAATTATATCCATTTTTGTGTAATCAAACCCAGAATCACAAAATCGAGTATCACATTTTTATTGTTCTAGCGGTGTTTACAATGATTACCGTGTTAATTAGTTTATTAAATCCTCAAATTTGATTAGCAACAGTGAACTTGATTTTTTTCACGGTTAACAAATGCAATAGATCAGAACAAATAGTTTTCATAATTGGTTTTAAATTGTTTGATTAAATCCAAAATTCTATCAAAAGATTACTTGTTAAGAGTTAAAATCTCTCGGTTTACCACAAATTGTTGTAATTTTAAAAGCATTTCATATATCGTATATATGATATGGAGGTCAACAACCTTTCTTAGGATATTTTTTTCTGAAATTCTACACCAACTAATTTTATTATATACATAAATACTGTTGAAAATCTCATTTGTGTGTTTCTTTTACTATAATTACTTCAAAATGTTGTAATTGTCGTAAGGGCAAATAAATTCACATTTCTCTGATTAACCTTAATAATAACCGATGTCTTGAGTATGTCTTTAAAGGAGCATGGTCCTATTTTAATTTAGTCATCGGCGTCATGTGAAAGACCATTACTAAAGAGGGTTAAGTTTCAAAATGTCAGCTGAAATGGTTAACCGTTGTGATGTAATTGGTAATTTTGTATTTCAGAACTGCCTATATACAATTACTGTGTAAAACTAAATTTGTTACCAAAATTACACATATCTCCAAACCGAACCTGACTCAGCTGTGAATATTTCACATTATGGTTTATTAGAAGTAATATTTTGATACTGAAATCATAAAAAGATTTTTTTAAATGTCGCATGTTGCATGCTGTTCCCTTCGCTAAGCCTAAGAACAAAAAGCTTATATCCTTTAGATTTTTTAAATTACCAATTGGAATGTTTGCACTCAAAGTGGCGCAAGTATACAACCACTTTCATTCAAAAAGTATTCATGTTATTTTATGTTTGATATTGTCCCTAAAAGCTCTGCTTGTTTGAAAAAAAGACACACACACGCCCACACACACCACACACACCCCCACCAAAAAAAAAACCGCCTGTACATCCACATATGCGAAAAACCATAACAGTGTACAAGCTGTCACACTTTAACTCTTGAAATTGAAAATCAGTTTATTTGTCAATCCTCTTTTCACAAACTTTATTTTAGGTTAATGTAAATACATGTATCTTTTGTTCTAAAATTTTAAGGTTTTGTTTTCAGAAAAACAATAGGTCATTCGTTTTAAGGTGGGCACCCAAAAAGGTGGATTTGTTACATGGAAAAGGTTTCAGGCTACTATTTCTTGTCTCTGATTTACATTTATCCAAGAAAGTGCCAAATATTTGGTATGATTTTAAAGGCAAACTCATAATCTTTATGAATACCAGAAATAAAACTGAAATAAAT
>JXSR01S053246.1:22643-34898 GCA_000969725.1 Ophiothrix spiculata
CATAACCCTATTTTTGTAAATTGAGGTGCGTTGGAAGATCATTTTGTACTTTGCTGCCAAACATTCTCTTGGCACAATCAAGCGTGACCAAGACATAAAATCACCTGATGTGCACTCTACTACAGATAAACATTAAATATGACCACTCAAGTAAAGAATTGATGTGGTCAAATTTGACATAAAAATCACGTTTTTGACCCATTTTTTGTTGTTGCCCCCTTACCAGTACATGAAGAAATTGATCACATTCGGAACCCCATTTCACACCCAACAAGATTACCTATCAAATTACCTTTCTTATGTTATCACGTAAATTCCCTTATATCTTTAGAAAAACGTACTTCTCTATTGCGTTGGAACTTGTTTTTTCTGATTGGAAGATTTCTATAGATTCTTCCAATAACTAAATAGTAATACCAACGAAGGAAGAACTTTATAGAAATTGAAAAATGAGACCATAAAAGCAAGAGTTATATTTTAGAGTTAGAAATTGTTCAGCCTGTAACTCTATACTTTGTTTGTTGCAAGAAGTGTATTTACATGTTGTCCTCCATTCCAGATCACACATCCGAAGCAAATAATCCCGCGACGTGACATTAGGGAATAGGACCCATTAAGATCTCAGGCCTGGTAACAAGACACATATGGCACAAGATATTTTGGTTCTATGTTTGTAACGAATCGATCAATATCACGTGATTCTGCCATAGACATAAATAACTTGTTTGTTACGAAATGTTATTTAGATTTTCATATTTTGTTATGGAAGTAGGTTAAGATAGGAAGTGACTGTCTTAGATGTATGATTCATACATTAAGAACCTATTTTTTAAAAGAAAAAGTATGGTATTTAGAAAAAAACGTAGATAGGGTGCTGAGTATGACATGTAAAATATTTCCGCACAAATAAACAAAAAATATTCAGCCATAAGGCGTTTATCAGATTGTTATCATTTTGACAGAGTAAAACATTCTAAAAAGTCTAAAAGTCTTTTGTATAATTATCGAAAAATTGAGATCTAAAAATGAAAGCTGCTCCATTCAATAAAATTGCCTCCGAAGAGAAAGAAATGTAGTCAAATTTCAAATGTTTAAGTAAATTGGATTTATGGAATTCAGGAGATTTGTTACGTTTCAAAAGTAATTTGTGCTGTAAAATTATTCACGTTGAGATGATTAACGCTTAATTGCTTGCATACATTCAGAAAATACAAAAACTTCGATTAATTATTAACACTAGAAAACATAGAGCATGACATATTGTAACATGAGTTAAAAACTGTGATATTTTTACGAGGCACAGTTTCTCAAACGTCAAAACATGTAATAGTCAAATGATTAAAAGTACTAGTTCAAACACAACATGTATTCGAGTCACAAGCTAACTATCAAATAAAACAATGTCCAAAGTCTATACTTTTTTCATGACTCTTCCAAATGAAAAAAATAACAAAAACAAGCGAAACGATAAGACAATATGTTAGAGGGTAGACGTAATATACATGAATGATAAAGGAAAAGTCTTTAACCTTACGTTTAGGAGCAAAGTGTTTCCTGTGTATAAAGAAGATTGCATACAATATAAAATATAATTCAATGAACAAGTTCAATAGTTCAAGTTCAATAGAACTTGAGCAAATTGCATATATTAATTAACTCATTCTCACGACCATAAATGGAATGAATCTAGATTTTAATACATAAGTTGCCGTTTATAATTTAAACTTCATTTTTTTGTCCTTGAAATCGTATCTAAATCGTCAGTTTTAAATATTATTTCCGCAATATACAGTATTTGTAATCTTTTGTACCTTTTTGAACCAAATTTAATTGACAAATTCCATGGGAGAGCAGTGACTTTTTTTTAAATGTCATTTACACATCAATTTGAATTAGACCGCAATTCTGAAACATAGTAAAGGATTTTCGATTATGATAAAAAACAATAACACAGCTTTTTTTAGAGCTCTACTAAATTTGTGAAGTTATTACCAGATTGCTACTGCCTATTATTAACGGTGCCGTCAGGACATTATTTTCCTTCAAATTGAAGTTTTATTGGCCAGGTGCAAATTAAAACAGTACTAAGAGTGTAATAATCCCAATTGCAGCTCCCCGGTATCGCCAGTACCAAAAAAGCAATTGGGATTACATATTTTGCTCAAGGACATAACCCGTTTGCCGTAGCAAGGCTGGAACCCGGGATTTAGAGTCCTGATTTTTTCCACTAGATAACACGAAAAGAATTGTGTTGAGTGTTATGAAACTAAAGCAAACCAAATCGCAGGTGCCTCTTTAACTTCAAATTACAGACAATCGTTGATTGTCGCCCCTGACTTTTCCTGAGGACACAGCTGTTCGCGTACTGATGTGACATAATGCCGTAAAGATGGCCTCTGTCAGATTTCAACCTCCATTGATTACTAATGGGCCATATCAACCATCAATAATATGACATCACTTTTCCATTAGCAATAGCTTCGGATAACTTGCTTGAAATCAGAAATAAAATGCGTATGATACAGTAAAATGCAAATCTCAGCTGTGATAAACAAATACTAGTTGCCTGCATCTCGTCATGTGAGTGCAAGAAAAGTCGTATCTGCAACGGCTGACCTAAGTTATATTTATTATTGCCTTGTCACAAGAATGTAAAAAAGTCCCTCAACATTTCCCTGTCTGATGTCAGTGGGTCTTGAAATGGATCTTCAGGTGACACCGTCACCTGAAGAACCATTTCAAGAACAACTGACCCAAGACTGGAGATTATAAAGTGTGCAATCCTAACTTATGGCAAATGGCAGCTATTGCAGATACGACTTTCTTGCACTTACATGACGATCTGTCAATGGTAACAAAGGTAACCTATCATTAGATTTAAATGATATAAGTATTTGCCAAAAGTGTTTAATAAACGGAGGCAAATAACTTAATGCGTGTAAGGACATTTATATCAAAAGGTTAAAACTAAGGGCACATGGGGTAGACAAAAATAAGATTAACCTGGAAAATGTAAGTGTATATCTAGTGTAGTAAAACAGTTAACTTAGATTAAATTTAGTTAGCATGTAAAGTTTTTTTTTTATGTTTATGGTAAATGTTGAACTGGGGGTATGTAGAATACACTAACAGTTATATAAAGACGTTAGTAGTGTAGAATATGCTATAAAACTTCACCTAAGAAGATATGCACAATTTTGTTTGGATCAGCTTGTTTAAGTCTCAACTTCACCGATAAGGATACACTAGATAATCTGGCTTGTGCGCATTATAGCAAATTTAGTTGTTTTAATAGATTGTTGTTATCGTGCATGCCCTCTTACGGCTTTTGCACATATCTGACTTTCCTTTGAGTACAGGCAAACGCTGAAACATAATTTTGGTATGATTTTGACACCATAGATGTAAAATCTCCCGATATCTCCCGCATTGAAAAATAATATACCGCGATGTTCCGCTAGCGTGTATTACAGATCGCGTACACAGTACAGTTAGTTAAGAAATTGAAAATGAGATCGTTTTTGTGAGTCGTATGTGCGCTTTGGAGACCCTTTGTGTCCCTTTTCAGTTTTCAAAATCTACGTAAAAAAAAATTTGGATCAAATGAAGCTCTTGGAGATAGGTTAATACATATCAAAAGAGAAACATTTTATCAACAATAATTTGGTTTACCCACCACAGGTGCAGAAACAAGATCTTTTTAAGATTTGAAACTAGAAACACTTTTTCAACCATTTTTTGTCGCCGGCGACAAAAGATACAGCTGGTAAATAATTTCATTTTTTTCCTCTGTTACACAAATTCAGCGGATATGTTATACTAACATATCCTGGTAGGATATGTTAGTATAATCATGCACTATCGATACATATGAAAAAAATATATAGTCAGAAAATCAGCGGACAGGATCTAGGCCAGTCCCTTTAATATTTGGCTAAGGAATTAGGTTGAGATAGGATATGATTGTTTTAGATGTATGATGCATGCATTAAGAAACGACAGAAAATTTCGATTTTGTAAAAGATAAAATTGGTCGAAATGTTTATGACGTAAATTGGATTTATGTATGTATATTTTTATATATTTGAAGTTGCGTAAGTAAATTATGCTGAGAAGTGTAATTAATTACGTTGATTAAATCTTGCTTACATAGTATTCGATAATATACCAATACTATCACTAGATACTCTGAGGACTGCCTATTGATACCCCGATCGAAAACAAATTAAGTATGGCACATTTTATAAGAAGATTTCAAACAAATTTGATATTTGCTACTTATTTTTACTTCTGTTGGAACACTTTTAATGTTACGTTGTTAAGGGCACAGTTCATCAATATTCTTTACCCGACAAGGTTATGCATCAAATCATGTAAACATTGACGGGCGGGGAGTAAATCTGCTAGTTCAAACACACAATGTATTCGAGTCACGAGCTAACTATCAGATGAAGACATGTCTTCTGAGTCTATCTTAGTGTCATGACCCTACCGAATGAAACAATAACAAAACAAGCTAAACGACCAGACTACAGAAATTAGACGTGATAAACATGAATGATAAAGGAAAAGTCTTTAACTTTACGCTAGAATTAGAAGCTCACTTTAGTGGAAGAGACGCTTTTTTACCGATGAAATAAAAATATTGATTTTAAGAAAACATCATATAGAGCTTTTCCCAACCTTGTTTAAAGACTCTATCACACATAGCCGAATAGAGCCCAAACTTACGAATAACGTACACATGTTTCACTCGGGTCGACAAAGCAACTAAGCTTAAGGACAAGGACATAACCCGTTGGCCGTAGCGGGATTCAAACCGAGGACCTTCTGTTTCATACTTGTGCACAGTTACACTAGACCACATGGATAGAAATGTTGAATGTATTGAAATTTCATTGACGTTTTACGCCCACATTATGTCGGAAACATTATAAGCACAAACCTCTTTAACCTCAAATTACCGACAGTCGTTGATTGTCGCCCCTGACTTTTCCAAAGTACACAGCTGTTTGCGTACTGATGTGACATATGCTGTCCAGAAATCTGCATGGCTTCAATTAGATTTTTACCTTTACTGACTACTAATGGGCATTATCAACCATCAATAATATGATATGTCTTTTCCATTAGCAATAGCTTTGAATTACTGCCTTAAATCAGAAACAAAATGTGTATGATACAATATGAAACAAAAGCCTACCTTAGCTGAAACAAGTAAATACTGTTTTAGTTACTTGCATCTGTTAATGGTAATAAAGGTAGCTTATATCATTAAATGTAAATGATATAAATAGTAATACTTTAAGGCAAAGAACTAAGTGTGTTTTAGGAATATGTATCAAGAGGTTAAAAGTAACGTAAAATAAGATTAACCCGGAATATGAAAATGTAGTTTGGTAAAGTGACGAAATTTAAATCAGTATATAAGCCTTGTTTATGTTTATGTTATATTTTAAAATGAGGGTATGTAGACTACAAAAACAGAAAAAGCTGCTTCTTTAAAAAACAACCACATTAGTAGTGCAGCATTTCCTGTAAAACGTCATCTTGGAAAGTATGCACAAGTTTGTTAGGAAAAGGTTGTTTAGATCTCAACCTAATCCGATCAGTTTATTTTTATAAAAGCACACTCTTTTTCTGACTTGTGCACATTATAGCTAATTTACATAAATGTTTAAAACACTGTTGTTATAATACATGCTCTCTTACATCTGTGAAGTTCTCTGACTCTCCATTGAATACAGGTTGACGCTAAAACATAGTTCTGGTCTGGTTTGGACACCACATACAGTATGTCAGATTTGAAGTTATCTGCCTAACGATCTAGTAAGAGTTTACCTAGAAACTCAGAGTTGTGCTCATGTGATCTTATTTGACAAAAATGGAGTTATTCCCTTTTTTTGAATCCAGCTTCAAATGATAAGCCTTTTGCGAACTCTAAGAGTAGTTTTCGTTATTTGGTGCTCTCAACAATTATATGCAGCACAGTGTTGTTGTAATAGAAGAGTCTAAGTGATGTTTGGCATCAGGTATCACTAACATCGCGCCTTCAAAGCAAACAACTTTGTTATTGTGTTACTAAACATTTCCCTTAGAGGGTAGCGTTTACAATCACAATGCCGACTCTAGTTAACTACAGGATCATTTACCAATGCCGGAGTTGTACTTAGGCGGTCATTTTGTACAATATCTAATGAGTTTCTTTGAACATTTCGCGCTTTATTTCTTTTCCTACGAGGCTATGTCATGAATTAGATCGAGAATAGCATTGTGGAGAGCTGACGTAGCTTACTGATGTAATTTGATGCTTTTTTGAGTGACAGCAATGTGTTATCGTTTATTTGATGATTTCGAATAAGAAATCGTCGATAAAGTCATTCCCACAATGGCATTCTCTATTTGCTTCAATTTCATCCTTTATAATGGTGTTCCAGCAGAGGGCGCTTTTGAACTTGCACAACGTTTTATTGAGACACACTGTAGTTTATTTTTGTAACTATATAATAGGATTACTACCTTTTATTTTGAATGTTATTTCTGCTCATTTTGTAAGTTATCTCACAAAGAAAGATTAGAATACAATGTATTTTATCCTCACTTTTCTGGACGTTTTAGACGAAGCTTACAAAATTGTTAATTTATTGCGACTTAAATAGGTTCACTTTATACAAATTAAGTATGAACGCAGACATTAAGTTTTGCCTCGTGCTGTTAGTGTCTGTAAGTAGACTAAAGGTAAGAAAATCTCCAGGGTTCCTCAGGCCACATCTGTTCTCAGCGTAATATGTTATAATGAGGTCGTAAATATACTACCGCCACGAACTAATATCCCAAATGCTCTAAGGCAAACTTAAAAAACTAGCCTAGATTCCACTTAGAATTAAAAAATGGTATGGAAATGCTTAAGAGTGTTAAGCTTAAAAGTGTAGCAAAATCCCCCAAAGTACAAACATTTAAACATAAATGGCTCAAAATGACAAATAATTTATTTGCAATATACCATTTTGTGATGGTGTGACAATCCCGTGTTTCCTAAATCTTAAATGTTTACCTCAAATGGATTTACCAGAAAAAAACCCATAAGAAATTCTTATTATTGTCTTTATTTTTAGCTGCTTATTTTCAGTAGGCCTATATCTTGAAAAGTGTTCTGTCACAAAGTCCCCCTTTTCGGGATGAGTCATCACAAATAGTTTGTTTACCAATCACATGTGAAGAAACAATATCGAAATTAGAAACATTTTTCACACCATTTTTGTCGCCGGGGACAAAAAAAAAAGTAAGAAAAGAATTGCAATTTGCGCCAAAGATACTCAAAATCATGAAAAACTACTGGTAGGTTGTATTACTATAAGCGTGTTTTATTGATTCATGTAAAAAAAGTACTTAAAATTGTCGGAAGAATCTAGACCAGTCCCTTTAAATCTGCCAGAGAAAGGAACAATTCAGCATATGCATTTATAAAGCATAGCAGATACATCACTGTTTGATGTGTTCATTTATTAATTTTTCGACAAAAACGCACTGTTCCAATAAATGCAGTGTTTTGATTAGTTCTGGAATTAGGCGTTGAACTGTAATATTTATTTTCATAATTCAATTTCACATTTATCTCAAAAAATGCTCATTTTTGATCAAAACACATCATTTTTAGTCCATTTTTTTTTTGAGATTTCATTAATGGTGGCGCTATTCATTTGTTTAAATTAATTATATGCATATTGCATAGATTAAAATATTGTTTGTGTGAATCTAACATGAATGAAAATTTTTTTGTCACCTTTTCTTATAAATCCATGTGGCAAATGCCAAAATTAAGGATCATAGATTCTTAAAACCTCGAAACTTGATTTTTAGGAATAGCGCCACCAATAATGTGCCTTTGGCTATAAATGATTATATATTATTAGTGATCAAACAGTGGTGACATCCGTTTAACATGCAATTTCACTTTAATCCACTACCATGCTACAAGGTTGTATGAACATTATGTTTGATATAGAAGATACTGTCGTAAGTTATGCAAAAGAATTGGTCGTCTTCTCATTTGTGCAGGATTTCCTACAGAAGAGGTTACCCTCCTATGATTTTGAAATTGGGACCCCCAAATATGTCATGTGTCTTTTAGAATAAAATTGTATCACTAGGTAAGTTTGTTGTAATTGTGATCTATTCATTGATTCATGATTTATACGTACGTTTCTTTAATTTGGTCATTTTTATATTTTAGAAATATCGGCATATTATCCATTAAAAGCTTATAAAGAACAAATAAAGTGACCTGTTGGGCGTTCCAGGACAAACTTGAGTTAAAAAAATGAAATATTCTAAAACAGACAAATAAAGCTAGTACTACTCTTTAAACAAGAACATTAAATATTGCTTGAATAAACCCAAAATGGGGAATTTTTTTGGTCCAGTTTTGTGCATACTTTACAAATATGTCTTCGATGCACACATCTTACGTTTGCTTAAGCTTTTCGTAAAATATTTATGCTTAATTCATCCCTCCCCGTAGACGTGACAAGCACAGGTAACTACACACATGAACCATTAACCTAAATCAATACGAAAAGTTCATCCACTTTATTTATTTGTTCCGTGCTTATCACGTACATCTTGTAACCTCTTTGTCTCAAAAGATGTTCTTTGGATGTAAACAAAATCATGACACGTAGCACCAACTCACAAGAGATGGAATTTATAAGATTGGTGGTCCGTGACCCGAATACAATGTGGATTTGTACAAGCTGATGAAGTTCTTGCCATTGGACATGAACGTGCTTCGTTATAGAATCAATAACAGAAGTTAGGTGTTACATATTTAACACGTAAATCCTCCGTGAAATGATTTGGATTTATCATGGATAAACTCCTTTTCCTTACGTCTTGTGTCAAAAGTTATAAGTACATGCTATAACTATGAACAGCATGTATCCAACAGTTTAATTCATCAACCCTAATATCCTATCAAAACTCAATCGACGGTTACCTGGCCGTTCTGGGCCGTTCAACCGGTGTAGCAGGAATGTATCACATTTAAATATCTCTGTGTCTTGTACAAATGACATAGTTTTGCCTTAGACGTCAAGAAATCAATGTAGGTGGACACCTTTCTTATGTTATCATGTACATTTCTTCATCGCTTTAGAAAAAAAAAACTTTTTGCGTTTGAATATGTTTATTCTGACTTGAAGATTTCCCTTGATTCTTTCAATAACTAAATAATAATAATACAGATCGAATATCTTTATAGAAATTGAGAAATGAGACCATAAAAGCAGGACTTATACTTTGCTAGCGATTGTTCAGGCTGTAACGCTATACTTTGTTTGTTGCAAGAAGTTTATTTACATGTTGTACTCCGATTCAGATCACACATCCGAAGCAAATATTCCCGCGACGTGACATTAGGGAATAGGACCCATTAAGATCTCAGGCCTCGCAATAAATGACAAAATATATTTTGATTCTATATTTGTAACGATTCGATCACTATCACGTGATTCTGGCATAGACACAAATAACTTGTTTGTTACGAAATGTTATTGATATTTTGATATTTGGCTTGAAAGTAGGTTGAGATGGAATATGACTGTCTAAGATGTATGATTCATACATTAAGAACCGAAAATGACGAGTTTTTAAAAGAAAAAGTATGGTATTTAGAAAAACGTACGGTGCTGAGTATGACATGTAAAGTATTTCTGCACAAAAACAATTATTCAGCCATTAGGCGTTTATCAGATTGTTATCATATTGACAGAGTGTATGTTGTATAATTATCGAAAATTTGAGACGTTAAAATGAGGACTGCTCCATTACTAAATTCCACTAGATCACACGAAAAGAACTCTGTTGAGTGTTATTAAACTAAAGCAAACCAAATCGCAGGTACCTCTTTAACTTCAAATTACAGACAGTCGTTGATTGTCGCCCCTGACTTTTCCTAAGGACACAGCTGTTTGCGTACTGATGTGACATATGCCGTAAAGATGGCCTCTGTCAGATTTCAACCTCCATTAATTACTAATAGGCCATATCAACCATCAATAATATGACATCACTTTTCCATTAGCAATAACTTTGGATAGCTTGAAATCAGAAATAAAATGTGTATGATACAGTCAAATGCAACGTTTAATAATATTTGTTCGTTTAAATGTATAAAACCCATCTCAGCTGAGACAAACAAATACTATTTACTTGCATCTGTCAATGGTAACAAAGGTAACCTATCATTAAATGTAAATGATATAAGTATTTGCCAAAAGTGTTTAATAAACGGAGGCAAATAACTTTATGCGTTTTAGGACATTTATATTAAAAGGTTAAAACTAAGGTTACATGGGGTAGACAAAAATAAAATTAACCTTGAAAATGGAAGTGCATAACTAGTGTAGTAAAATAGTTAAATTAGATTAATTTTAGTTAGAATGAAAAGTTTTGTTTATGTTTATGGTCTATGTTGAACTGAGTATGTAGAATACACTAACAGTTAAAAAAACACGTTAGTAGTGTAGAATATGCTGCAAAACCTCACCTAAGAAGGTATGCACATTTTTGTTTGGATCAGCTTTTTTAAGTCTCAACCTAAACCAATAAGGATACCCTAGATATTTTGGCTTGTGTAACATGTGTAATGTCCACATTTTCATAGGGTTCAAACAACGGTGATTTGACGTTATCTTTCTAACGATCAAGTAAAAATTTACCCAGAAACTCAGAGTAGAAGCTCATGTAATCTTCATTCACTTGTGCATTGTTGTTATTTACAATGTTGCATATTGTTTTTAATATTTTGCGAACACTAGAAATTCCCTTTTGCTTATAATATATATGCAATCATTTTATGTTTTAATATATTGAAGTTTACCAATTATTTCATTTGTCACTTAACAAACAAAAAACTTCAACGGTTTGTGGCACTTGCTGTGTTTCCGTCTATAAATTATAGAGTTGGAATATGGAATGTCATTTGTCAATGTCATTTACTGAAATTTTGTTGTAGATTCTAGTGATTTACGGCATTGGTAAACAGTAACATCGCGTCTTGAAAATAAACAGCTACGTTATAAATTCAGTGTGTTAAAATACCTAGGGAAATCTTAAAATAGCAGAGTTTCATTTGTTAAAGAGAAACACATATCAGACATGATCCCACAAAATAAGGGAGCTCCGAAGTTAAAAATCGAGTTTATTTTATTATTTACTTCATATTGTCACGCTTTTGAATTTATTATACGCAACGCTTTCCATTAGAACTATTTTAATTTTCAAATTCAAGGGCAAACATGCTATTCATGCATGGCTTTCTTTTCTAATAAAATAGATATAGTTGTGATTCTTGCACCACTGCCTATTACAGTTAAGCATATCTCGAGATAGAAATGAGCAAATTGTTCAGAATAAACGGCATTTGAAAGCTAGGAAATGTTTCCTTTACACTAGTATACCATTATTTCAAACTATTATTTTGGTTTTGCCGAAAAGGGTGCTTTTCAATTTGCAATTTGCACAATTTTTATTGAGACACACTGAAGTTTATTTTCGTAAAGGATATGATAGGATTACAACCTTTTACTTTGAATGTTATTTTTGCTCATTTTGTAAGTCATCTTGCAAAGACAGATTAGAATACAATGTATTTTATCCTCACTTTTCTGGACGTTTTAGACGAAATTGACTACATTGTATTAGCTTAATTCACTTACAAAGAACACGATTGTGACTGAAATAGGTTCACTTTATACAAACCAAGTATGAACGCAGACATTTAGTTATGCCTCGTGCTGTTATTCTCTGCAAGTAGGCGACAGGTACGCAATTCCCTGGGACTCCTCAAGCCACATCTGGTCTCATCGTAATATATATGTTATAATGAGTTCGTAAATATACTACCGCCACGAACTAATAGCCCAGATGCTCTAAGGCAATCTTAAAGAAACTAGCCTAGATTCCACTTAGATTTTAATTTAAAAAAAACGATGTGAAAATGCTTAAACGTGTAAAGCTTAAAGGTGTAGTAAAATCCAAAAAGTACAACATTTACACAGAAATGGCTCAAAATGACAGATAATTTATTTGCAATATATCATTTTTATGATGGTGTGACTATCCCATGTTTCCTAAATACTAAATTTGTACCTCAGATTTATAAAAAAATCCTGAATATCCAATTGTTTGGATTGTCACTTGATGGTAACATAAAAAGCTTTTAATTAGGACCATGATTAAATGATCTAAACAGGG
>JXSR01S053246.1:43168-56920 GCA_000969725.1 Ophiothrix spiculata
TTTGACCTAAAAATCACGTTTTTGACCCATTTTTGTTGTTGCCCCCTTACCAGTACATGAAGAAATTGATCACATTCGGAGTTCCATTTCACACCCAACAAGATTACCTATCAAATCTGACCAAAAGCAACATAAGTTTCCAGATATGTTAATCATAAATTGATCTTTACATAAAAAAGTGGTAAAAATATTTTTATTCCAACTACGAACAACCGTGTAGGTGGACACCTTTCTTATGTTATCACGTACATTCCCTTATATCTTTAGAAAAAAACATACTTCTCTATCGCGTTGGAACTTGTTTTTTAGACGTGACAAGCACAGGTAACTACACATATGAACCACTAACCTAAATCAATACGAAAAGGTCATCCGCTTTATCTATTTATTCCGTGCTTATCACGTACATCTTGTAACCTCTTTGTCTCAAAAGATGTTCGTTGGATGTAAACAAAATCATGACACGTAGAACCAACTCACAAGAAATGGAATTTATAAGATTGGTGGTCCGTGACCCGAATACAATGTGTATTTGTACAAGCTGATGAAGTACTTGCCATTAGACATGAACGTGCTTTGTTAAAGAATCAATAAAAGAGGTGTTCCATACCAGCATTTAAATCCTCCGTGAAATGGTTTGGACTCGTCTTGAATGAATACCTTTTCCCCACGTCTTGTGTCAAACGTGATACGTACTGACTGTAAATAGAAACAGCATGTATCCAACAGTTTAATTCATCACCCCAATATCATATCCTTTAAGGGGCTGCTTCAAAACTCAATCATCGGTTACCTGCCGGTTCTGGACGCTTCAACCAGAAAAACAAAAGCCAACCGCCCAGCGCCGTCAGTTAACCGCCGTGTGAGTTTTAAAGCGACCATTATATCAATATGTTTAGAAAGCAAGCGGTTTGATTTTTTGTTGTTGAAGAAAGGCCTCAGAAAACAATTCCAATTATGTTGCATCGTGGCACCGCTTAAAATATGCGGCAGCTACAAATAGTTGAAATTCTAGAAAAACAATATCGAATCATTGGTCGAGGATACCCTAATATGTATCTCCATAGTTTGTATGAATGACGTAAGTAGATTTATTAGAAATATCACGAAATGTAATAAAATATACAATGGTATAGTATATTTTAAACCCTTCACATATTACATACGAATGACGTAACGTAGATGACATGCAAGGCATTAAGAACCAATGTTGATGAAATCGTTATATATCACATTTAAATATCCCTGTGTCTTGTACAAATGACAGAGCTTTGCCTTAGACGTCAAGAAATCAATGTAGGTGGACACCTTTCTTATGTTATCTTCGTTTTATGAAAAACAAAAGACTTCTGTATTACGTTGGAACTTTTTTTCTGATTGGAAGATTTCATTAGATTCTTTCAATAACTAAATAATAATAACTAAGAAATATCTTTATAGAAATTGAGAAATGAGACCATACAAGCAGGAGTTATAGTTTGCTATACACTTTTCAGCCTGTAACTCTATACTTTGTTTGTTGCAAGAAGTTTATTTACATGTTGTCCGCTGATTCAGATCACATATCCGATGCAAATATGCCCGCGACGTGACATTAGGGAATAGGACCCATTTAGATCTCAGGCCTCGCAACAAGACACACATGACACAAGATATTTTGATTTTTTTATTTGTAACGATTCGATCAATATCACGTGATTCTGTCATAGACACAAATAACATGTTTGTTACGAAAGGTTATTTAGATTTCGATATTTTGCTACGTTTTTTTTTTTCTAAGATGTATGATGCATGCATTAAGAAACGAAAGAAAATGTCCGTTTTTTGAAAGAAAAAGTCTTTGTATTTAAAAAAACGTAGATATGGTGCTGGGTATGACATGTGAAGTATTATCGCACAAAAACTCCTATTCAGCCATAAGGCGTTTATCAGATTGTTATCATTTTGACAGAGTCTATATTGTATAATTATCGAAAATTTGAGATGTTAAAATGAGAGCTGCTCCATTCAATAAAATTGCGTCCGAAGTAAAAGAAATGTAATCAAATTTCAGATTTTCACGTAAATTTGATTCATGGAATTCAGTTGATTTGCTATGTTTTAAAAGTAACTTGTGCTCTAAAATTATTCACATTGAGTTGATCAAAGCATAACTACTTGCATACTATTCACAAAATACAACAACAACAACCTTATAGTTTGCGATTAATTACCATCACTAGAAAACATAAAGCATGACATATTGTAACACGAGTTAAAAAGTATGATAAAATTAATGTTGATATTCGCTTTTGTTAATTTTGTGAGAAAACCTCTATTTTAACGAGTTCAGTTTCTGAAACGTAAAAACATGTAATAGTTAACAGATTTGGAGTAGTTCAAGCACATAATGTATTCGACTCATGATGTAACTATCAAATAAAACAATGTCCATGACCCTTCCAAATGAAAAAAATAACAAAACAAGCGAAACGTTCGGACAATATTTTAGAGAGTAGACGTGATACACATGAATGATAAAAGAAAAGTCTTTAACGTTACGTTTAGGAGCATAGTATTTCTTGTGTATAAAGAAGATTGCATACAATATAAAATATATTTCAATGAACAATGTTATGTCATCAAATACGTGGACCGCCGCGGCAAAAGGGTGCAGTTGTCGGCTCGTACATGTTGCTCCTTGTATCATATCTGATTTATGCTATTTGTATGATATCAGATATGCTACAATGAGCAACATTTCGGAGCCGACAACTGCACCCTTTTGCCGCGGCGGGACACATATTGTAAATACACACTTACATTGTTTTTTAAATACATACACTTTAAGTTAAATCATTTAATAAATTTTCTAGCGAACAATTCTAAAAAATATAGACACACAAAATAAACACCTTTAGCAGCAGATACACATTTTTATTGGTGGAACTCAAGTTCAATAGGTCTTTAGCAAATAGCATATAATAATTAAATCATTCTCACGACCATGAATGGAATGAATCTAGAATTTAATGCATAAGGTGCCGTTTATAATTTAAACTTCATGTTTTGGTCCTTGAAATTGTAACTAAATCGTAAACTTTTAATGTTATTTCCGCAATATACAGTATTTGTAATCTTTTTGTTTCTTTTTGAACCAAATGTTATTGACAAATTACTTTGTAGAGCAGTGAATTGTCTTTAAAATGTCATTTCAACATCATTTTGAATTATACCGCACATCTGAAACATAGTGAAGGATTTTTAATTATGATAATAACAATAACACATCTTTTTGTAGACCTCTACTAAATTATTATCAGATTGCTACTGTCTATTATTAACAGTGCCGTCAGGACATTATTTTCCTTCAAATTGAAGTTTTATTGGCCAGGTGCAAATCAGTACTTATAATGTAATAATCCTTAAAGCAGCTCCCCTGTATCGCTAGTATCGAAAAAGCAATATAGATTACATATGTTGCTCAAGGACATAACCCGTTTGCCGTAGCAAGGCTTGAACCCGGGATTCAGAGTCCTGTATTATTCCACTAGATCACACGAAAAGAATTGTGTTGAGTGTTATGAAACTAAAGCAAACCAAATCGCAGGTGCCTCTTTAACTTCAAATTATAGACAGTCGTTGATTGTCGCCCCTGACTTTTCCTAAGGACACAGCTGTTCGCGTACTGATGTGACATATGCCGTAAATATGGCCTCTGTCAGATTTCAACCTCCATTGATTGCTAATAGGCCATATCAACCATCAATAATATGACATCACTTTTCCATTAGCAATAGCTTCGGATAACTTGCTTGAAATCAGAAATAAAATGTGTATGATACAGTCAAATGCAAGGGTTAATAATATTTGTTCGTTTTAATGTATAAAACCTATCTCAGCTGTGAAAAACAAATACTAGTTAATTGCATCTGTCTATGATAACAAAAGTAACATATCATTAAATTTAAATGATATAGTATTTGCCAAAAGTGTTTAATAAACGGAGGCAAATAACTTAATGCGTTTTAGGACATTTATATCAAATGGTTAAAACTAAGGTCACAACAGGTCATGGTATTCACTAAATAGACGGAGTTGCATATCATTGTAGAATATCAGACTAAAAAGTGAACGGTATTTTACCGTTATGGGTGCCGTAGCTTTTAAGTTGAGTCTAGACACAGAATAGGCTCATTGTTTTCATGTTAAAACGCCTTTAATGGAACAGTTTTAACAGTTGTATATACACGGACATTATTTTCTGTTTTTTCTTCTAGTATGTTGAACACAAGGGATCTCTTCAGGTTCCGTAAATGAGCCCGTCAGCTTCTTATGATTTTAGACAAAAATAAGATTAACCTGGAAAATGGAAGTGCACATCTAGTGTAGTAAAATATTTAAATTAGATTAAATTTATTTAGCATGTAAAGTTTTGTTAATGTTTATGGTAAATTTTGAACTTAGGATATGTAGAAAACAGTTATAAAAACCGTTAGTAGTGTAGAATATGCTGTTAAACTTCAACTAAGAAGGTGTGCACAATGTTGTTTGGATCAGCTTGTTTAAGTCTCAAACTTAACCGATAAGGATACACTAGATATTCTGGCTTGTGCGCATTATAGCAAATTTAGTTGTTTTAACCCTAGTCTACCCAGGCTATTTTTTTTAACACGTCTACCTAAGGGGAAGGGGAGGTTGCAACCCTCCCTAAATTTTTGGAACGGAAACACATATGAACTTGGTTTTGCTATCAATAAATATGTATGGTTCTCTCCTATCAAATAATACCAAGATCACAAAAATCGGCCGAGGCATTACGTAATTATAACGTCATAAAGCTCATTTGGATCGGAAAAATCTGGATTTTCGCAAAAATGGCCACCAAAATCAAAATGTTGCTATAAAAGTTCTAAATGACCAATTTTCATCAGATGTTTTTGCTAATAAAGAAGGTAAATGATAATTTTAACATGCCTTGCAAGTTTCAGCTTCATAGTATGCATATATTTTTTTTTTCAAAATGGCGACTTAAACATTTCCGGGGCTTCACCACCCCCCATCACCTAACTCTGATGGCCTACCCTAACCCCACCTTAGGTGGTACCCCTCTAATGTTTTTCCTCAAAACGACCGTAAAGGATGTAAAAGAGATTACCCAAATGCCTTAGGGGGGTTGCAACAACCCCCCCCCCCCCCCGGAAGACGAGGGTTAGTAGAGTGTTCGTACATGCCCTCTTACGGCTTTTGCACATATCTGACTTTCCTCTGAGTACAGGCTGACGCTGAAACATAATGTTGGTATGATTTTGACACCATGGATGTAAGATTTAATTTTTTTTATGAAGGGGGCATTTATTAATGTTTAACAAAACAACAATTTCTTAACGAAAAGGTTGAACATTTTACAAATAAAGGGGAAGCGCAATATAGTGCTAACCCACACCTGTTTTCCGACCACCTTTGTTCTGGTTTTGAAACAGATGCATTTAAAACACGTTGGTACTTCATTTTTTCCATTATTTTTGGGCAAACCATCTCTGGTTGAGTTTATTTATCACTATAATGTATACTATTTTCAGCAACATTGTTGTATGTCTAAGATTTAGCCGTTCAAAAGTCTAAGGGTGGCTTAAAAATCAGACACTATGGCTTAGTACTATATTGCCCCTGAATTTTATTCAGCGTTGTAGATCATTTAGAAACACCTGATTTTTTTTTTTTTTTGGAATCACTGAATTCATAATCCTTGCATCGAGTACTCTTAGATCTAGCATTTTGAAAAAGAAAAAAACTTTGGCATATAGTGTTTCTAGAAACCTAGAAATTGTAATGTGCAATACCTCGGGGCAATGCTAACCCTCAATTTTACAAGTGACTGCTTGTTTTATTGAAATCAAATGGGACTCCAAAATTAGTCAAAATATTAGTATTTGCCCATGTACTTGATCATAATAAAGTTTCCGAAAACTATTTGTCATCTTTACTTTCAAAAAATCATTTAAATCAAAACCAGTAACTTGTGCAGAATGAGGGTTAGCACTATATTGCGCCTACCTCTTCAAATATCTGTTGCAAAATATAGCTTTTAGCCTATTCTAAAAGTTAGTCCCATTTTTTATTTTTTTATTAAGATTTGTGCAAATAGCATGACCCTTAAATCTTGAAATTATTTTGTATCAATGGCGTCATCTATTTTGACATTAACATGTATAATGTCCACATTTCTATATGGTTCAGAGGGTGATTTAAGCCCATCCCATAACACACAGCAACATACCAGTAGACCCCATGGAATGTTAACCAAGGTCACTCCACTACTGCATTCGTTTGTATGGTCAACAGTTTGAATTTACTCTATTTCAAACTGTATTTGGGAATGAAAAACTCTGTCCAACTCAGGTTTGTTTGCATTGATATCAAGCTGTGATTATCCTCTTTCTGAAGGTTCTTTTCATTCACAGTTGGACAAAATAATAAATTTTCTATAGCAAGTTTTCCATCAGTAGTTTTACATATAAGTCTATGCAGTTGGTTCACTCAGTGAGCTGTTTATAAGCTGTCGAAGAGACTGTTTGAATTTTATGATGGGAAGGGCTTAAATCAACCTCTGTATATGGTTCAAACAACGGTGATTTGACGTTATCTTCCTAATGATCAAGTAAAAGTTTACCCAGAAACTCAGAGTAGCAGCTCATGTAATTTTCATTAACTTAAGCATTGTTATTGCTTACAATGATGCAGAATGTTTTTTTAATAGTTTGAGAACACTATAAATCCCCTTTTGCTTATAATATGTATGTAATCATTTTATTTTTTAATATATTGAAGTTTACCAATTATTTCATTTGTCACTTAACTAAACAAATAATTCAACGGTTTGCGGCACTTGCTATGTTTTCGTCTATAAATTATAGAGTTGGAATATGGATTGTCATTTGTCAATGTCATTTACTGAAATTTTGTTGTAGATTCTAGTGATTTACGGCATTGGTAAACAGTAGCATCGCGCCTTGAAAGTAAACAGCTACGTTACTTAAAAATTCAGTGATTTATAAACACCGAGGGAAATCTTAAAATAGCACAGTAACAATCGTTAAACAGAAACAAATATCAGACATGATCCCACAAAATGAGCAGGAGCTACGAAGTTAAAAATCGAGTTTATTTTATTATTTACTTCATATTGTCACGCTTTTGAATTTATTAAACGCAAAGTTTTCCATTCGAACTATTTTAATTTTCAAATTCAAGGACAAACATAATGCTATTCATGCATGGCTTTCTTTTCTAATGAAATTGACACAGTTGTGATTTTTGCACTTCTGCCTATAGTTAAGCATATCTCGAGATAGAAATGAGCAAATTGTTCAGAATAAACGGCATTTGAAAGCTTGGAATTTTTTCCATTACACTATTATACCATTATTTCAAACTATTATTTTGGTTTTGCCGAAGAGGGTGCTTTTAAATTTGCACAATTTTTATTGAGACACACTAAAGTTTATTTTCGTAAAGGATATGATAGGATTACAACCTTTTACTTTGAATGTTATTTCTGCTCATTTTGTAAGTCATCTTGCAAAGACAGATTAGAATACAATGTATTTTATCCTCACTTTTCTGGACGTTTGAGACGAAACTAACAACATTGTATAAGCTTAATTCACTAACAAAGAACAAGATTGTGACTGAAATAGGTTCACTTTATACAAACCAAGTATGAACGCAGACATTTAGTTATGCCTCGTGCTGTTATTGTCTGCAAGTAGGCTAAAGGTAAGCAATTCTCCAGGGCTCCTCAGGCCACATCTGTTCTCAGCATAATATGTTATGATGAGTTCGTAAATATACCTCCGCCACGAACTAATATCCAAAATACTCTAAAGCAATCTTAAAGGAACTAGCCTAGATTCAACTTAGAAATAAAAACAGTATGGAAATGCTTAACCCTAACACTTTTAAGCACCTCAGAAATGTACATGTTAAAAATGAGTGTTTTCCCCCGGAATCAAACCCGGGATCTCTCGCTTCCCGATCCAACATTTACTGAGGCAAGCCTACATGTATACGCTGCCCTGGCAGCCTTTTCGTGATTATAGCGATCTGTGACGTATTTTGACTTTTTTCCCTGGAAAATGATTTTTTTTTTAAATTTCAAGCAAAAAAATAAGCTTTTTATTTGACCAAGCAGGTTTTTCACTCATACGTTTAATACGTAACAAGTATGTATTTTCCCAAATAGAAATTGTGAAGTTTTTCTATCCGTGCATGAATGACCTTAAGTTTTAACTCAAAATGTCACAAAAGTTACCAAAAAGTTACACTAAATTTGTCACAGACTTACCAAAAGTTACCAAGCAAAACAATGCATTAAAAGACATGCTGACGATAGAATCCCTACAACTTCATGAAAATATTTGTAAATAAATCACCCATCATCTGTGAAAAGCGCAATTCAAAATTCGATAAAATGTCAGAGATTTTTACCTTTATGTCATTTAGAGCAAAAAAACCCAACATATCTGTGCGATGCCTTAAATGTTACTAAACGTTACATTATTCAGGATTTTGGCAATTAATTTTATTTTCAAACACCTACATATATTGGTCCTATCAGTGGACAATATTACCAACAACAAACTCGTGGATAGTATGTCTATGCTAGAAGCTGAAGCCATTTAAAAGTGACAATTTTCACTTTTTTGGTCACAAACGTTACTTTGTAATCGCCATTTGGTCATTTTTATTTTTTAGAAATATCAGCATTTATCTTCATTAAAAGCTTATAGAGAACCAAGAAAGTGGCTTGTTAGGGGTTCTAACACTAACTTGAGCTTTAAAAAAAAGAAATATTCTAAAGCATACAAATGAAGCTAGTACTACTCTTTAAACAAGAACATGAAATATTGCTAAAATAAACCCAAATTGGGAAACTTTTTGGTCCAGTTATGTGCATACTTTAGCTATACATGTATATCTTCGATGCACAAATTCTACGTTTGCTTAGGTTTTTTGTAAAATATGTTGCTTAATTCATTTCTTGCCGTAAACGTGACAAGTACAGAAGACTACACACCTGAACCACTAACCTAAATCAATACGAAAAGGTCATCAACTTTATCTATTTGTTCCGTGCTTATCACGTACATCTTGTAACCTCTTTGTCTCACAAGATGTTCTTTGGATGTAAACAATTTCATGACACGTAGCACCAACTCGCAAGAGATGGAATTTATAAGATTGGTGGTCCGTGACCCGAATACAATGTGCATTTGTGCAAGCAAGCTGATGAAGTTCTTGCCATTGGATATGAACGTGCTTTGTTATAGAATCAATAACAGAAGTCAGGTGTTACATATTTAACACGTAAATGCTCCGCGAAATGATTTGGATTTATCATGCATGAATTCCTATTCCTTACGTCTTGTGTCAAAAGTACATGCTGTAAATATGAACAGCATATATCCAACAGTTTAACTAATCAACCTCTATATCCCATCAAAACTCAATCGATGGTTATCTGCACGTTCTGGGCCGTTCAACTGGAATAAACAATATCCAAACGCCCAGAACCGGCAGTTAACAGCCGAGTGAATGTTAAAGCGACCCCTAAAATTATAATATCAATATATTTAGAAAACAAGAGGTTTTGTTTTGTTTTTGTTCTATGAACAAAGGGCTCCGAAACCAACACCAGTTATATTGCATCGTGGTACCACTGAAAATACGCGGCAGCTACAAATAATTTAAATTCAAGAAAGACAATCTCGAATCATCTGTCGAGGATACTTGTATCTCCATATTTTTTCTATGAATGACTTAAGTAGATTTATTAAAGATATCAAGAAATATATTAAAATGTAAAATGATATAGTATATTTTTAAAACTTCATATATTACATACGAGTGACGTCGATGACATGCAAGACATTGAGAACCAATGTTGATGAAATCGTTATATATCACATTTAAATATCTCTGTATCTTGTACAAATGACAGAGCTTTGCCTTCGACGTCAATAAATCAATGTAGGTGGACACCTTGCTTATGTTATCATGTTAATTCAATAATATACCAATACTATCACTAGATACTCCGGGGACTGCCTTCCGATACCCCGATCGAAAACAAATTAAGAATGGCACATTTTATATTATAAGAAGAGTTAAAACACATTTGATATTTGCTACTTATGTTACTTTTGTTTGAACACTTTTAATGTTACGTTGATAAGGGCACAGTTCATCAAATATTCTTTACCCGACAAGGTTATGCATCAAATCATGTAAACATTGACGGGCGGGGAGTAAATCCGCTAGTTCAAACACAAAATGCATTCGAGTCACGAGCTAACTATCAGATGAAGACATGTCTTCTGAGTCTATCTTAGTGTCATGAACCTGCCATATTAAACAATAACAAAACAAGCTAAACGACCAGACTACAGAAATTAGACGTGATAAACATGAATGATAAAGGAAAAGTCTTTAACCTTACGTTAAAATTAGACGCTTAGTTTAGTGGAAGAGATGCCTTTGTACTGATGAAATAAAAAAACAAATACTGTTTTTTAAGCAAACAGCATAATAGATTGTTCTGTTCTGTCAAAAATAATCGAATAGAGCCGAAACTTACGAATTACGTACATAAGTTTCACTCGGGTCGACAAAGCAATTAAGAATAAGGACAAAGACATAACCCGTTGGCCGTAGGGGGATTCAAACCGAGGACCTTCTGATTCATATTTGTGCACAGTCCAGTAGACCACACCGAAAGAAATGTGTTGAGTGTATTAAAATTACATTGAAGTTTTACGCCCACATTACGTCGGAAACACCATAAGAACAAACCTAATCACGGGTGCCTCTTTAACTTCATATTACAGTCAGTCGTTGATTGTCGCCCATGAATTTTCCAAAGGACACAGCTCTTTGCGTACTGATGTGACATATGCTGTCCAGAGAATCTGCATGGCCTCAATTAGATTTCTACATTCACTGACTACTAATGGGCTTTATCATACATCAATAAAATGACATGTGTTTTCCATGATCAATAGCTATCGATTACTTGTTTGAAATCAGAAAAAATGCGTATGAAGGGTCCGCTCGAAGTCCAACAAATTGCTAGTCCTAAAGTTCGCTAGTCCTAAGGCTAGCTAGTCCGAAACGGTAAACAATTGGGAAAATATTACCTTGAAAAGGGCTCGCTAGTCCGAAAAAACAGCTCGCTAGTCCGAATATGAAAATTGGCTTGTCAGTCCGTATTAAAAAAAAAAAAAAACATCGCCAGTCTGAATGTCAATCATCATCATCATCGGTCGTCCGTGGACGGGATGGAAGAAGCACTTGCTACATGTTCGAACCAGATTTCCCTCTCATGCATGATATACTGGATCTCTTGTAGATCTAGATTGAGATCGCTTTTGATGGTGTCAGTGTACTGAAGGGGACTTCTGCCTCTGCTTGTTTAGCGCTTTGAAGTTCAATGAGCGGGATTTGTTTGTCTAATTCTTTGGAGCACGAAGACTGAGGTTTATCATGGTTGTTACTATACGGTGGTCGGAACCAAGTGTTGAGAAGGAGCTATATGCTTCAGTGTTGCGGATGGAGTTTCGCCACTTCCTTCTAATTAGGATGAAGTTTATTTGTGCTTCGGTTGAATCAGGGTACTGGAAAGTCCAAAGTTTTCGTTGTGGTTTCCTACACAAGGTGTTACTCACAATAAAGTTGAACTCGTTTGCAAAGTTGAGGAGATGTGTCCCATTCCTGTTGGTAAGGTCGTGGAAAGAGAACCTGGTGTCATCTGATCCTAGTTTGGCATTAAAATCGCCACAGACTAGGACAATGTTGTGTTGAGGGATGCTATTCATGGTGTCCGACAAGTCCTTATGCAAAGAGAGAACCTCATCTTCTTCAGAGCAGTTGGTAGGATTGAATGTCAAAAACGGCTCGTAAGTCCGAATTTAAATAACAATTTGCTAGTCCAAATTTAAAAATAGGCTCGCTAGTCCGAATTTTAGAACAGGCTTGCTAGTCCGAATTTTAGAACAGGCTCGGTAGTCCGAATTTTAGAACAGGCTCGCTAGTCCGAATTTTGAAAAAATGTATTAGAAATATGCACATTGTTTCTCTTAATCGGACTATTAAGATGTTTTTAAAATTCGGCCTAGCGAGCATATTTCTATTTTTGGACTAGCGAGCCTATTTTGAAATTCGGACTAGCGAACTATTTTTGATATTCGGACTAGCGAGCTTTTGGACCAGCTAGTTGTCGGACTAGCGTGCTGTCTCCGTGTATGGTACAGTCTAATGGGCTCTATCAACCACAAATAATAGGACATGTCTTTTCCATTAGCAATAGCTTTGGATTACTTGCTTGAAATTAGAAACAAAATGAATATGATACAGTATCATGGATAAAGCATATTTCAACTGAGACAAACAAATACTATTTTAGTAACTGGCATCTGTTAATGGTAATACATGTAACCTATCATTAACTGTTACTGATAGAAACATTTAGCAAAAACAGTTTATACTTTAAGGCAAAGCACTAAATGTGTTTTAGGAAATGTGTATCAAGAGGTTAAAAGTAGCGGCAAATAAGATTAACCTGGAAGATGAAAGTGCACTTTAGTGTTGTAAAAATAGTTCAATTAACATGTAAGCTTTGTTTATTGTAAATTTTAAACTGAGGGTATGTAGACTACAATGACCGAAGAATGTGCTACTTTGACACATACCATGTAAGTAGTACAGCATGTGCTGTAAAACTTCACCTAAGAAGGTATGCACAAGTTTCTTTGGATAAGCTTGTTTAGATCTCAACCTAATCCGATAAAGATAATCTAGTTTATCTTATAAAAGCACACCCTCTTTCTAGCTTTTGCACATCATAGTAACTATATATAACTGTTTAAAAGAGTGTTGTTATAATGCATGCCCTTTAATATTTTGTGCAGTTATCTGACTTTCTATTGAGTGCAGGTTAACGCTGAAAAAGCGTTCAGGCCTGATTTTGACATCACATATGTCAGATGTGACGTTATCTGCCTAAAGATTGAGTAAGAGTGTCTCAGTAACTCAGAATAGTGTTTATGTGATTTAATTCTTAATCCCATCTTTCAAGGTATGTTGTAATTACTCATCAGTGCATCGTTGGTATAGGAGATGGGGATTTACCATGTTCAAACTTAACATTTCTATAAGGTTGTTTCCAAGAGGGACTAAATTTCGAAAAAAGTGAAATAACACCAACTTTAATTATTATACGCCCATTTGGCATTTGATTATTTGTTGAGGGTGTTAAATATTAGGTCATATGTTAATGAAAAAAAAATCGGTTTGAGAAATCTAAAACATCACGTATGTTTGAAATCAATCTTTTATCATTCATTTTTTTTTAAATTATTCGGAACACAAATATTAACTTTCAGTGGAGTTAATGCCCTTTGGAACAACAACAACAAAAGAACAGTCCATTTTAGGCAAATTCACACAATCAAGTATACCAGAAAAAAAAAATATCGAAAATAAATGGGTAATTATAGAAAAAAAACCACGTTTTATTCCATTTATCTGGTCCGGTTATAAAGCTCAGTGTTAACCTAGTTCTACGAAGGAGGAGGGATACATCAACCCCTACTGGGTTTTTTTCTGTCGCTAAAATATTCTTGCGCGCAGCGCGAGACGACTTAGTGTACCTGTAAGTTCATCCTTTTCGCTTATTCTAACGAAAAAAATCGACCCTACCACTTTCAAGTGGAT